>JAQFZX010000853.1:0-42707 GCA_034682405.1 Hydroisotoma schaefferi
AAAAACAGGCTGGTGAAGGGTTAGCTACAAGAAACTTGTGTAAAATGCCATCAGAAGTAATACTAACCAACATTCACGTGTTCTCAACGACAGTTCCAACTCTTTTGTTTTGTATTTTAAAAAGGTAGACAAGAGTTAGGAAGTAATTAATATTTTACAAACACGTTGGCTGAACGGTTGGAGTCAATTTAAATCCTATATTAAAATCAGCAAACACTCGTATGCTTCCATCCACACCAAGATGTTTCCACGGTTTTTTGTCGTCGTCTTTTCCTTAACCTTGTTAGGAGGACGCATGGGGATATAACATTGGAGGACGCATGGGGATATAACATTGGAGGACGCATGGGGATATAACATGGGAGGACGCATGGGGATATAACATTGGAGGACCCATGGGGATATAACATGGGAGGACGCATGGGGATATAACATTGGAGGACGCATGGGGATATAACATTGGAGGACGCATGGGGATATAGCATGGGAGGACGCATGGGGATATAACATGGGAGGACGCATGGGGATATAGCATGGGAGTGGGAGGACCCATGGGGATATAACATGGGAGGACGCATGGGGATATAGCATGGGGATATAACATGGGAGGACGCATGGGGATATAGCATGGGGATATAACATGGGAGGACGCATGGGGATATGGCATACGACACTTGCCCGTACGGGCGAATGTCCTACGGGCAAGTGTCCTTCGAGCAAGTGTCATGGAATCCATAAATGCCCGTGTATCAATTATGCGCCCACGAATGGATAAAACAATCCCATCTATTGCGTTTAGATATTTGCACTTGACAAGAATTGCAATCATATTGGGTTTGACCTTCTATAAAATGATTATGGATTATAAAACTTTAATGGAATAAAGTAAAGTGTAATGAATAGTGAGGTAGGGGAAATCTAAGCTGTTGTAATCACAGGGAAGTACCTGCTAATTGGTAAAAAATATATTTATTTTCTCAATCTCCTAGGTTAGTTAGATTGGACCTATCCACCTGCTAATTGCATCCTCATGTCGTAGATAGTTTAAAACATTTTATGTGTTGGCTTAATCTGGTTCTGAGTTGCTTTTACTCACCCTAACTCATCGTCTACGTGCCGCCCTCGTTAATTATGCCGCACGCCTATCCTTTACCTGTTAAAAGGAGCATCTCTTCCGTAAGTATCTTTATATACGTGTGTATAAGCCGCGGTATATGGGCGAGGACCTTGGGTAAGGTTGTATGTATATTTGGGAAGCAGTTTTAGCTGACTGACGCTGTTGAATTTGGCTGGACCAGTTTTTTATCATCTTGAGGAAAGAGAGCATAAAGCGATAAGGTTTTAATAGGTTTTAAGATTATTATTTTGGATGCTGCTGTTCGTAAAGTAAAATTGGAACTAATACACAGAAGAAGTAACAATTAAATAGTAAATATGAAGATTATTTACGGTTTATTTAATGGTATTTAGTGAGGATGATAAATAGCAGAAATGAATGAGTTAAAGATAGTTAAGAATGTACAGGGTGACCCGAAATGATGTACTGTGTAACCATAGTTACTGCCATACTTTAGCTATAGTAATACTAACAGTACATCATTTTGTGACACCCTGTAAATATCTCACCTTTCTGGATAAATGAAAGTTTCGCCATT
This sequence comes from Hydroisotoma schaefferi, assembly GCA_034682405.1. Taxonomy (NCBI): domain Eukaryota; kingdom Metazoa; phylum Arthropoda; class Collembola; order Entomobryomorpha; family Isotomidae; genus Hydroisotoma; species Hydroisotoma schaefferi. The sequence goes on from JAQFZX010000853.1 coordinate 1,656, forward strand.
TATTACTTCTAGGGATAAATTCCCCAGGAGTAATAATACCAGAAATGCGGTTTATTTATTTATTATTTATTTATTTAATAATTATAGGTTCTGTATTTTATTAATAATCGCAATTAATAATAATGGCAACAAAATAATAGGAATTTGTTGAATAAATCAGTACTTAAGGCTGATTATCAAATTAATTTTGGGATGAAAATAAAATATTGGCATTTATATATTTATGACTCTGGGGGTATTATTATTATTATTATTACAGTATGCTGTTAACGTTCCACCGGGGCTTTATTGTGAGATGTAGGGTAAGTCTAGGGAAAAATATGGTCGCTATCTGTTGGGTTATTACCATTTAATGGTAATTAGCCACTTTACTGGAATGGATTTTTATGGTAGTGATGTTGGTCAAGTTTTTTCATTAGATTTGCCTCATTAAATGACTGTATCTATGTTGGTTGGTTGGTAGTTGCTACTTTTAATGCATGCAATTCCATGCATTGTTAACCTTCCAGTTTGAGCATTTGTCTTTGCTGAAGCTGAAGGTTATTTTTTGGCTGTAGGATTTAGCCGTTATATAAATCTACAGTAATTAAATGACACTTGAAGTAAAAGCAGCTTCGTAGTTGAGTTTTGTCGCGTTTATAAATTGTAAAAATAAGGTAAAATGAAGCTTGAGGAGGTAGCCCTTTTGGGGTTGGTTATCATTTCGTCTTTTGTGGATGGTCAGTCTTTTAAAGAGGACGTTACTCTGAATTTGGACGAGAAGAATGCGCTAGATAAGGTAAAGGCACTTATCTTATAGAAATGAGTTTGAACAAAATGTCCCGAGGATTTGCATGGTTATCTTTGTGTTTTTTACAGTTTAAGCTAGTAATGGCAGATAAGCTTCCGCACTCTTATATGAAAGAAGATATCTACCTCATTAAATGGCTTAGAGGTATAAAGATATATGCACTTTTATTTAGACATTTGACCTTAGGATGACCTCTTGGGCTTTACTTCCCTTAATGGGCCGTTTTAAATTGATTTTTTTGTCGTTTCTTTCGATTGTAGCTAGAAACTTTGATTTGATTGCGGCCGAAAAGTTTTTATCTGAGGTGAGTAATTATTATGGGAAATAATGGAACGTTTCTTTGCAATTATTGAGGGATTTTTTAGGTGATCATTTTATTTAATGAGTACCCTAAATCCTCGCCCATATTCCGCCCTCGTTCATTATGCCGCATGTCTATCCTTTACATGTTAAAAGGGGTATCTCTCCCATGTTTAAACTACTTCTAAAGACCTTTTTTATGTATATAAGCCGCAGCATATGGGCGAGGGTTTAGGGTAATACTAAAACTAAGTATGAAATCATGACAGAACCTTGAATGGAGAAGGGAAAACAACTTGGACACGATTCACGATGAAGATTGGGCAGATTTCCAGAGAGATTACCAAGTCTGGTTTGAGGGGAGGGATAAGCAAGGTCGTCCAAGTAAGGGCATAGGTCATAGGTCAAAGTTCAAAGTCATACAGGTCTATGTCCTTTTAATCCCTAAATACTCAAGCTTCCTTAGTAAAGTTGGGTTTTAGATGGGATTATCCCATCGAGATTTATCCAAGAGTTGTGGGATTTAACGGGATTTCTATCAGTATTAGCCCTTAGAGTGATGATTTGTTATGTGATTTATCCCATAATCACTGAATCCCACAATTCCTGATTTGCGTATGTGATAGGATATTATCTGCCATTATAAACTCTACTAAACCCTGTACATTTCCAGTCGCATATTTCGAAGTTGGAACGCACGATGTCCGAAAGTCCGTGGTTAGTGGAAGGATGGACAGATATTTGAGATATACGACTAAAACGGCAGACGACTTATGTAACCTTGTTCGGGAACTTGGACAAAAGTACGAGAATGTGACGAGAGGTCAACTTATCGTGGATATGCAGGGCTACAACTTGGTCCAACATGGATGCATACAATGTCAGTTTTATGATATTATATATTAACTACCATAAATCCTCGCCTTTATCCCGCCCTCGTTAATTATCCTGCACGCCTATCCTTCACAAGTTTAAAGGGCTATCTCTCCCATGTTAGAAGTACTTTAATATATCTTTTTTAACTCCGTAGGTGTTGGGATATTACTTCAGATGTTCAGGAATTATGAGGAGCATTATCCTGGTTGTGTGGATAAAATCATTCTTATCAGAAGTAAGAAGAATCCTGTTAATTTTACGTCTATTGTCCGCAATTCCCTGACCATAAGCCGCCCTTGTTAACTAAGCAGAACGCTATCCTTTAATATGCTTTGAAACATAATTTTCCCCTGCATATGCCGCGGATTATTGTGAGGGAATTATGGTAATTATTAATTGACAATGTTAATGTGTAGCTCCAGCGTTGATCCAACCGTTGATGACTGCGGCTCGCCCAATCCTTTCTGAAGGGACGAGACGATCCCTTAAGGTTTATGGAACAAATAAGAAGCAATGGATTGAAGAAATGTCCAAGGACTTTGATTTTGACCAATTACCCGTTTCCATCGGGGGAACTAAGGTTTATAAAGGGATGGAGGAATCTACGGACTATTATGGAGTTTAGTTATTTATTATAATTATATTAATATTTGGCTTTTAAATAAAGTGCACTTTTGAAAGGATTGTCATTATTATTATTTAATAAATGATGGGAATGAATGCTCAATTAATTAATTATTTGAAATAGTTTTAATGTAATTTTGTTTTGTATTTTATGACTTTTTGGATCACCAGAATATAAAGCATAAAACCTAGAAATTTAAATAACTCCCGTTCTATAGTACGCACGGGTCAAATCAAAATTCATTTGACGAAGTTCAGATGAGTTCGAGATGTCGACTTCCCAGAAGTAAGGATCTATAGGCGTTATGGCAAAACCACTTTGGCTAAAGAAAAATGCATTTGGCAAATGAAATTGGCAAAGATACTTTGGCAGATTTGCCATAAAATGGTAATTTCGGCAAAAACAAATGTAATTTTGGCGAAATTGAAGATCCAATTCTATACTGACATAGCCTAAGATACCGATGCTCTTTTTGTACTGGAGCTATCTTCTCCAAGTGGTTTTTCGCCTTTTTTTCTATAGATGCAATATTTCCGTTTTAATGCATTGACGCAACCCTTAGGGGGTACGAGGGTACATTGTACCCCCTGGAATTACTGATAGGCCCAATCCTTTACATGTTAAGCAGCATGTCCAGCCCCTACCAACCACACCCCTCCCCATCCTTTAATGCTATTTGTACCCTCTTGTGGTTGCGCCTAGATGTTTTAATGAGTATTTAAGGAATGCCCACGGGAGTTATTTCAGCCCCGGAAAGCTTTTGAGGCTTGAGTTCGACCTCCTAAAATAATACATGAAATGTTGTTAAAACACTAACCCATTCAAAGGTATATCGGTAGGGAAAACGCTAAGGTTTTGCCTGGGAAAGTAGTTTTTTTTGTAGACTGGTTTTATTAATAAATTAAACTAACTTGATCCTAGTATTCTCAAAAAGTAAATATTCCTCCGAGCAGTAGTAAAGGCTTGTTGAAGGGGTCGAAAGTTTTTCTTCAGTTTTCGATTAAAAGGTCCGGTGAGTCCGCGGAAAGCGGCTAGTTGTCTTCGGGAGACGGGCACAGGGTCTTGGAACACTGTCCAGATAACGTTCTCAGTACAAGGGGGTGTGGTCAATGAGCCTATGTATCTAAATCAAAGAAATAAAGGTCAAGGGCGTGTGGTCAATGAGCCTATGTATCTAAATCAAAGAAAGAAAGGTCAAGGGGGTGTGGTCAATGAGCCTATGTATCTAAATCAAAGAAAGAAAGGTCAAGGGCGTGTGGTCAATGAGCCTATGTATCTAAACCAAACAAAGAAAGGTCAAGGGGGTGTGGTCAATGAGCTTATGTATCTAAACCAAAGAAAGAAACAAACGTCAAGGGGGTGTGGTCCAAAGGCGCAACCCAGGGGTGTATGAGAGTACATTGTACCTAGTTCCAGTTTTCCAATGTACCGTCTGGAATTTCCCAAATGACCTATCCTTTACATGTTGAGCAGGCTCCAGCCAGCTACACTCCCCTATCCTTTAATGCTATTTTTCTACCCCCCTGGTACCCCTTCGTGGTTGTGATTATGCCACTTATTTCCTTTATAATTTTACCTGAACATCCTCATCCTCCGTGGAAGTAGAGAGGCCAGATTGATCTGTACGTTTCGTGGCATGATAACCCCAGCGTCGGAAGGGAGGAGTACTTTGTTAAGATTATTAATAATTGGTTGAAGGTTCGGGTTGTCGATTGGAGAGAGGGTGAATAAAACAGCCAAAACTGCTAGTTTGGTAGAATCATTTTGCTGAACGTGGACCAAATGCATTTCCAATGGGAAGCTTCGTCCAGCGATTCGATGCTCAGAACCGATAAAGTTGTTCGGACCCCAGTGGAAATGAAGCTGGAATTATGGAAAAGACATCAGTTTATTCACATTTCTGGGTTTTAAAACCCAGAAAACGCTTTCTTGAAACCCGTAGTTAACTATTACCGTAAAACTTCTAATAGAGGGGGCGGTTTCTTGCGTCCCGCGGGGCTTTATTGGGTTGATTTGAAATGACACGTTCTATTACAAGTTTTACGGTAATACATTTAGTGAAGGGTTTAGTGCCCAAATTAACCTGTGCAAAATAATAAGGGATCTGTCCAAGACCGTCCCCAACCATGAGGCACTTTGATGTCTGATCTTGCCTCACATATAACTTGACCGTGTTATCCGTATTCTTCAACATGAAGTTCTTAGGCAGGGCATAATTAGTATTTAGAACGAGTCTACTTGATTGGAGCCTTATCCGGGCCCTTGAAGGGACTATATTTATCGGAGATTGTTTAATCCCCGAGGTACACTTCCCACCCCAAGTGGCCGGACCACAGGACACTGAGTCATAGCACCAATTGTCATCACCCCCGTCCCCCACAACTAACGGGGGTAAATGTACGGATATGAGGATTACAATTAGCACAACCACTGCCGAAAAACTGTCTAAAAAAGGGTTTAAGTTTCGATAACTAGGGTCATCGCCGTTCCGTGTCATCCCCATTTAAATGCATTTCAAATGTAGTGACCCTGCTAAAATTAGACCACCACCGCTCTACTTGGCTGATATTTGGTTAATGAAAATAGATAAAAGATATTCGAACTTGGCAAAGAGGAGGATTAGATTGATATCAACTTTAGCATGTTGAAAGTTTTATAAGTTTTATGCGTTTTGTAGAGGCTTTGCTTGCAGATTGTTAGTTTTGTAGTTTTGTAGCTTAGTTTTTTCTGCATGGACTTTGCGGAAGGAAGTAAAGTTGCGTGTGGAGGTTGAATGAATTATTGGATTATGATTGACATTTTTTTAATATTATTTTTTGATGGTAATAGTTGTATAATAATTGACAGTTTTTGGCCATCCATGCATAGACAGGCTTGATGGAGCATGCTGAATGGAAATTATACAAGAGTTTAATATGCAGATTAATATTAAACCCTCATTTTTACAATAGTTGGATTATCCTGCATCGCATGGACTCATAACCCTTCAATTCAAAGGAGGATTGTATGAGGAGTTAGATGGACAGGTATAGTGGACACGACGACGACACTTGTGGCGTGTTGAGTTTGGGGGTGACCACCACCGTATGGACAGATTGTCACAATGTGACATGACAATGGACCATGTCATGTCATGTCATGTTCTAATCCCATCTTTGTCATTTCATGTGACCGCTTTATTAATTTAGGCTTTTTTGAAGGTCTCCAATCATGTTGGGATTAGTTGATAAATGTTTTCAACAATTGTGGAGGTTTATTTAGTGGAATTGTTTTTAATTTTATAACAAAGTGGGGGAGAGGACTTTATGTGGTTTTGGATGCAGAATTGTTGGCAAAACTTGAATAAATGGGGGGCGTTTTTAGGTAGTTTTTGGTATGTTTTTATGCAAGTTTACATGGAACTGATAAGCACACTACTCTTTTTTTTCAATAAAGTTTAATAGCTTTAATTTGCTTGTGTGTGTTTCATGCTTACTCGAGATCTAGCTCTCTTGTGGCATATTTTGCAACTATCCTACATCCTCGCCCACATTGCGCGCCGTATGCATGAGAAAAAAGTTATTTTGAAGTAAGGATCGGCGTGCGGCATAATTAACGAGGGTGTCTTATGGGCCAGGATTTAGGGTATGTTAAATCTATAAAAATGGTACAAGAATCAGTTTAAAATCTAGGAAACGGTAAAATAACTTGGACCAGGATCTGATGTGCGGTCTGCGGTCAGACATTAGAGCGGTTTATGGAACATTTTAATGTTATTTCAATTAGGAATTACACCATTAAAAACCAGAGTGATACTGGACAAGATCAAATTAAATAGGATCAATCAGGGGATGAATAATAAATGAGGAAAGGATTAAAGTTTTAATAATATGAATTATTTATTATAATCCCTACAATTAAATTGTCATTTCAGTTATGAGTTTATTTTGGCAAGGATTTGACTTCCTCTCCCAATCCACACTAGACTTTGACAGCCAATAATTAACTTTTAATTAAGGCATATTAAAATAACTGGAAAGGAGAGGATAGAGTTTCATGGTCAAGTGCAAAGTGTCAATGGATATGTTTCCTGGGAACCCACATTTAATATCTCAATCCATTCATTAATCTAGCTTTTTTACTACCGACTACTTTTAATTGGACCTTTGGATGTTTAAATAAATAATGAATGACGATGACCTAGGTCGGACCGTGAAGCTAGTAGAATTTAAATCCTCAATTTCAGTAATTAAAACATCCTAACGTTTTTATAAATCTGCAAAAGTATTGCCAAAAATATAAGACTTTAAATTAAAAAAAGCTTTTTAATGCAAATGAAATTGGAGGAAAGTGTAAAAATGTATTTCGAAAAGCAAAAATGCATCACCAAAACCGGGATTACAATTAAAAATAGGATTAAAGGATAATTAGTGTTACGTTGTGGGATAAAAATCCTCTTGAACACGAAACAAAAAGAACTAGGTAGTAGAGTTAACTACCTAGTGTATGAACAAGTACGTAAACCCCGTTCGTTAAGTCACCACGGATGATAAGCCGCATTGTTAACTTTTTCATTTCCAAGATAAGCCGCATGAATAGAAAAGCCGTGCAGTCGGATTATGTGCTTATAACATTAATAAATGGTAATCCTTATGTATGCGGAAATATTTGAGGATTTAAATCCAACTTCCATTGCATCCATTAAAAGCTAATAATAATTTGGAAACGAAATACAATCAGAAAGGATGAAAACTTTGAGTTAAGCTGATTTATAAATTTATGAGAACTTTAATGTATATTTCAATTTATCGATCGGTGGTTCTGCTAAAAAGATCAAGAGTTCAAGAGGTCACACAAAAACTTATTTAACGATGTTACGGGGGTTCGTTACCTTTTGTGACTGCGCCAGGCGCCACATAGTCAATCGTCAAATATTAGGGGTTTCTTCTAACAAGATCGAAGAAGTTTACCTTAAAAGAATTTGACTAGGTTGAGCGTCTGTGACCTGTTGTGACCTTATCAAGGTCAAAGGTTAAACATTTGAATATTTCTATTTCCCTTTTTATTAACTACATCTACGTGGTGCAGGATACGTGAGTACACCCGTGTTTACAACGGTTAATTAGTTTAGATAGCTTAAGCTGGCAGAATCTTGTTGGTTCTAACTTCTAAACCTATAAATGGTTGGATGTTCGGATTTATAAAGCAAAACAGAATTTGACTGGAGCAATAGGTACTATAGAGCCAGAAAACTTTTTTAAAGATAAATGAATAAATAAAGCTGCGGCTTATCGAACGGGATTTACGGTAGGTAGTGAAACTGAATGTACAAAAGTTCACACGACCCGTCTACCTTTCCCACGTCCTTCCCAATTTCTCTATCTTCCCTGCTACAAGTAGTTTTTTTTAGTAAAGATAGAAACTTAACTAATTATTAAAGTAGTGACTAGATAATTAGCATGGACATATACTTTCTAATAATATCAGACAGAGAAGTTAGCATGACCAACTTCTTCTCCATTTTTACGAATAGATGGGTTTTGGTCATTAGCCAAGTTGGATTAATAAATAGCTCAATCAGGGATTCAAATATAACAATATTCTCTCCACCACGATCATTTTATTAACCCATCTAAACCGGGGTTTGCTATAAACCAATAAACCACCGACTTGATAACCAATAAACCATTGGTGCACACCAAGTTGGTCTAACCAACAGTTTCAAAGCGTTGGGTAAAATGGCCGCAACGTCAACTCAATGGACACAGCCTAAAAATGAGAGTAAGAGTTTCGTTCTGAAAGGTCAAGGATTAAAAAACAAGCCTTTTGTATTTAAAATAAAATAAAATGATATAAAAAACGAATAAAAACTAAATGCCGTGACCTTTTATTGACCTTTGACAGAATTAGGATACGGATGGCGGAAAGAGTTAGAAGATGAGGGAAAGACAACTAACGTGGACGTGGAGGTCAGTGAAAGAAAGACGGTCACGGATCCACAACTGGCATTATTTGCTCAAGAAACAAAGAAATCGTTGTTTGATTTTAAGCAGCGTTTTGACGCTTCTTCGACTGCCTTACAAGTCCTCAATGGCCTTGACCTTTGTAATAAAAAAGCTTTAATTACGGGAGCAAGTTCTGGCATAGGTTGGATTAAAAGGATTTGAAGAGAATTGAAATATTAATTGGAGAATGTTCATGTTGATGGCTTTGTTTTTGTAATTAGGATTAGAAACGGCTAAATGTCTTGCTAACTCTGGATGTGAGGTTATTCTTGGATGCAGAAATGTCCAAAAAGCTGAATTAGCTATTAGGGAAATCCAAAAAGATAAGCCGACGGCCGTCGTAAAGTTTTTTAAACTTGAGCTAGAATCTTTACATTCCGTGAGAAACTTTTCTACTGAAGTAAAATTGAAGTACAAGTAAGTTTTTATTTAGATTCCTCAATGTATTGGGATTAATTTTCATTTTGCTGTATGCTATGTTGAATTTATTATGTTGAATTTATTATGTTGAATTTATTATGTTGAATTTATTATGTTGAATTTGAAATATTAGAACGATGGATTACATCTTTTGCAACGGTGGAACGTGTGGTGGTTCGTTTGCCCTTACGGAAGACAATTATGAGACGACGTTTCAAGTGAATTATTTGTCTCATTTTTATTTATTGCTGATGTTGAAACCCTTACTTGTTGCTAACTCAAGAGTTCTAATTATGTCATCAGAGTCACACAGGTTGGAAGAAAGGTCAAATTGTAATTGTTGGTGAGGTTTGGGCAGGTCAAAGGTTAAACTTTGGTTTTGGTTTGGTTACCAGGTTATCCATGCTGACGAAAGATACTCTGTCAGAGTCCACCTTATCGTCTGTGACTGCCAGAAGACATGTACCAGTTATGGCTTATAATGACTCCAAGTTATGTAATGCAGTCTTGGCTTATGAACTTAATGGCCGTTGGTCTAAGGATGGGATTACTGTTAATTCTGTTCATCCTGGAAACTTAGTTTCAACTGGGATTAGTCGGAACTGGTGGATTTACAAACTGATATTCTTTTTATTACGCCCTTTCACTAAATCTCTGGTATAACCATATTGAACCTATCCGTAATACTTTGTTTATTTATTTATTGTATAATTATTTGACTTGCTAACATTTATTTAGCAACAAGCAGCAGCTACAGGTATATGGGCAGCCACTTCTGATGACCTTTATGGTGTTGGGGATCAATATCTTAACAACTGTTGGATAGGCAAACCTTCAGAGAAAGTTGGGGATCAAGAATTTTCAAAGAAATTATGGAAAATTAGTATAGAAATGATCGAAAGAATTTGTGGAAGTTTAGAAGAGGATATCTCCTCATTTTAATTCAGACTCTGACTTGGTGGTGGACCGATCCGCTCTATAAATTTCCGATGATCCATAAATAAAACTAACTACGATCGATACGAATTCGACCAATGAAGTTTATATTTTTATGTATTTCAATATGTTGAATTAAATACTTTTTTAGTACCAATTCAAGGAAATATTTAAATTATGTAACAACAACAACTTGCGTACAGATTTTGTTTCGAAAATATCGTTCTTTGTTCAAATATAAAATTGCATACGAATAAGCTTCTCGAAGGGGACACTGTACCCTTTAGGCGCAACCAAGGGGACTACACAAGGGTACATTGTACCTACGGTGCCCAGATTTTGAAACGCTCAGAATAGTACCATATAGCGAATTCCAGGAAAATTGACAATAATATCTAGTATCTGGCCATAAGCGCAATGTTAAATTTTTGGGCTGAAATATAGTACCATGTACTCTTCAAAATAGTACGTCTGGGCACCGTAATTGTACCCCATATGCATGTAGTTTTATAATGTAGCTCTTGGAATTTCGGATAGGCCAATTATCATTTACATGTTAAGAAGGCCCTGCCCAGCGCCGCTTAGCCACACCCCCCTTTGTATTCTTTTATGCTATTTTGTACCCCACGTGGTAGCGCCCAGGCCACCACACCACACCCCCTTGGTTTTGCAAAATGTGTTGCTAAATCCTGAATTTCCATATTCCCATTCCTCAAAGTTTCTTTAAAGGGTCAGGCAGGTTCCATAAATAAATAGCGGTCATAAAGAAGCATTATTGTGCAAAAAAAGACTTACTGCATTCTTTCGAATAGTGTCCGGGGACTCTAATTAGTTTTTTGGGATTAAAATTTAATATACAATTAAATGGGGGTTATTGGGTTATTCGTTAAATACCGTATTTCCGGAAATTACCCCCGCCCCTCCCTCAATTACTCCCCCTCGACAAAATTCCCCTATCCCTTCCATGTAAAAAATTAAAAGTCGCCCTATCTTCCTCATGTTAAAGGTTTTTCAATTTTTGCTTTGAAAATTTCCTTCCCGCGGGGGAGTATTTTCCGGAAATACGGTAGTAATTAAGGGGGGCACTATTCTAGAGGGGACAGTATTCTAATCGATACGGTTAGTATTTCAAAAAGCAAAAAGTTGCCTGCACCAACCGGTAATCGAAACCGGGTCACTAGAATGGGAATCTAGTATGATACCACTACACCATTGGTGCCACCTTAGAAGTAGAGGGAAAAAATACCCAAATTGAACTTCCTCAAGCGCCAAATTTACTCCCGTAAATAATACTTCCTCGTGGCTGAAAAACTTTCAGTCAGTATTTTTAATTAATTAAAAAAAGAAGTAATTAAAAAGGAGGATAATTACATCTGGCTGTTGTTTCTGTCTATTTGTGGAAGTTGGCAGCTTATTACGAGGTTTCTGGCGAAAAAATCAAGAAAAACGGACCTTTTTTGATGAAATAAACCTAAAATCATTATTTTTTACACACACGTGCTAAAAACAAACCAAGGTAAAGTATTTCAAGAAACGTTGTATATTATTTTTATTTGGGTAATATTTGACTACAACTTTATTGGGATTTGCAGGAATTAGCAGCGCGGTCAGGGTCCAGGTCAGATAAGCCAGGTCGGAGGTCAGATAAGCCTCCCATAAGCCCTTATCTCAGTGTTAAAGGAGGATTTCGAAGTAAAAATGGAGTTAAGATTCGAAGACGCAGACGACGGAGACTCGGATTCTGCTCTAGACAGCGAGGAGGATATGGACCTTGACCTAGACTCAGATGTTGAGAGGGTTTTAGAAGAGACGGAGGAAGCGTCCCTTGAGGTCACGGGAGCGTCCCTCCAGGTCACGGAAGCGTCTCCACCAGCCGAAGAGGTCATTCCAACAGAGCCCGTGGACCTTGGTAGGTTCGCCGACCTTATCGAAACGCTTGAGTCTTCGGGTGGACATAAACTTGTCAAAGCTGTTGTGAAGAACGTCAAGGCGTTCTGTTCCCTGGCGGCCCAAAGTCCCGGAAGTGTGGTGGACGCTACCAAATCCGTGGATATCTTTTGCGACGAGTGCTTATCGAATGGGAAGAAGGAAGGGAAGGTTTTGAAAGCGGTTGGAGAGTTTTCTTGCGAAGGGGACCTGTTTAAAACTGTTCTTAAGGCTGGAATGAAAAAGGCCCGGAATGGGGAGGCAGGTCGTGACCTTATTTCGATTGTGAGGGGACTTTACGCTGTCGCTGGACCTGGTGGGAGGATTGTCAATCCTGTTTTGGGAATTCAGATGATCCTTAGTCATTCTAGGGCGGAGGAAATATTCTTGGAGAAACCGGCCAAGGTTTGGACAGTTTTTCAAAGTTTTTCTGTGTAGTTTTTAGGGTTTTGCGATGCCCACGCGCCCAGGACACGAGGGCGTCAGGGCATGCCCAAAAACAGGGCATAATTTAAGGCGTCCTATACTTAACGTTTGGACACGGGGCAGCGCGCCCTGGGCATGTCCAGGGCATCGGGGCATATTTCCAGAGGGCGCGGGCACGGCGTTTCTGTAGCAGGGTTTTACCATGCCCACGTGCCCAGGACACAAGGGTGTCAGGGCATGCCCAAAAACAGGGCATAATTTAAGGCGCCCTATACTTAACGTTTGGACACAGGGCAGCGCGCCCTGGGCATGTCCAGTGCATCGGGGCATATTTCGAGAGGGCGCGGGCACGGCGCGTCTGTAGTAGTTTTCGAGTAAAGTTTAATCGTTTACTATTTTTTTACAGACTTCAGTTCCATTTCATCCTCCCAAACACCTTGAAGATGATCCCCGGAAAGACCGGTTTCCCCTAGAACCTCCTTCACAACCTCAGCAGTTTTCTAATATCAAAACGGAGCTATTGCGTCTCTGGCTTGTTCTTGTTCAAGGATTCTGTACAACGTCCAAGGAAAAGGGGACGGAAGGGGACAAAAAGATTTTGGAAAATTCGGTACCCTATTTGATGCAAATGTATGGTGGAACCCTTGGTCGAGGGGATCGTCAGATATTCTCCATTTTGAAACTCTACTCGTCAAAAAAACTCCGACTTCCTTTAGAATCAACGCCCCTGTTTGGTCCTAAGTGTTTTGAACCTCTGCCTACAAAAGCTAATCCCCTTTACGCCCATTCTATAAGGGCTAACGGGGTGTTGGGTCTTATCAATGATGTTCAGGCGTTTGAAACTGGGATGAACTGGCAGGAGAGTTTGGTAGATGGGGAGGAGGACTTGGACAAGTTTTATGATTTGAGGTTTCTACTACCTCTTGTCTGCCATGTTTTGGACGAAAAGAATGTATGTGATTCGGTTAAGGTCATGACCAATGGGTGGATTTACCTTATCATGCGGGGTCTGGCGCTTGATGATCTTACTTTGAGGAAAGCGTCGCTACTTGCTTATAAAAGGCTGTTGTTTAACTTGCATTTGGCAAAGGTGAGTGAAAAAAAAGAAAGGAAGGAAATTGGAAAAAGGTACCATAATTCTTCGACAATAGGCCGCCCGCGGTAATGACGCCGCGACCAATTGTCAAGGTATTATGGTAACTAGCTAACGTTTTAAGTGGAAGATTCGGGATTTATTTTGTATCAACTATTTGGGCATTAAAATTAACTTGACTTCGATCGGAAGTTCAAGTTGCCATTCTAGTTATCCTAGATTTAAAAACTTAGCAAGCAGTAAAGTATGTGCTTTATTTTGTAGAATAAAGTCCCAGAAGTAGCTTTAATTCCTTAATTGTAGACTATAAAACCGTTCACAAGCAGCTCATGCTCAGCTCAGCTAGTTGTTTAACCTTAAAGGGATTGTGATAAGATCCGGAAGGAATCAAGCGTAAAACTGTGTCTGATAAGCGGACTTATAAAGCATTCAGTTTGATTAACTCTTTGATGTTTTTTTTATTTCTTTTATTTTAGGGCTTTCGTCTCCAAGACGTAAAAATCTGGCTCCATTTCCTGTTGGGTATTAAAGCAGGACTTAGTGTTCTAGAGGAGCTTAAGTTAAGCACGTTAGTGTCCATCTGGGCTGTGTCCACCTGTGAAGTTCTCAAGCAGCCTACTCATCCTATGTATTCTAAAGTTACAAACTTTCTTCTGGCCAAACCCATCTTGGATTTGACCATTCTACCGGACTTTATCCCTTTTTTTAATGCCGTGGATGGAAATAAGTACGTTTGGGAGATCTTTTACTTTTTTAAGACATAAGACGACTGACTTATGGAACTTTTCAACAAGTCTGTGTACCCTGTATTTATTTATTTATATTCTTGAAAACAATTGACCCCCGGGGGTACACTATTAAATTGTGGGAGTTTTTTAAAGGTCTATTTCAACTTAAGCGTGGAATTAAATAGGGTTAATGCTGTTATATTAACGGTAGCTACTAAACTGTTCGAGGATATACTGTAAAAATGACAAATAGGTTTACCTTTTATAATAGGGATCTCTAGGGATTCTTTACCTTTTATTTGAAACCCCTTCTTTGTAATACTAGAGAGAGAGAGGAATTAAACCAAGAAATAAATAGCGTACATCTCCTAATCAAAGCGTCCCTGCATTCTGATAATATCCCTGGATAAATGTGCGTTAAGTAAAACTGATTATGAACTGTATTTTTCTTAAATTGCAGAGAGAGTCGAGACTGGATTCTAAATATAATGCTGCTAGGGCTAAAGAAAAAAGAGGATTGGCAATTGGCAAGAAAAGTACCCACAGTTAAATTCCTCTGTTCCTCATTCTCCCTTGAAAGGATCGGTAATCAGAGACTGATATTAAAAATCCTCGCTAACGGAGCCAGCATCCCTGAAGTAGCCCTTGACATGGTGGATAGGCACTCCCTTCTTATTTGGATTGCCAACATTAACCTCGAAGGGGACAAGTACTACCGGAGAGAGTTGGAGGACATTTATAAAAATCTTGCCCTGGCCACACCCAAAGGCCCTTGTAGAGAGGCTCAGTTTAAGTTCCTGGGAATTAAGCATGGATGGACCCTCACCAGAGAGTAAGGAGGTCAGAGGTCAAGGTCAAAGGAGGGGAAATATCTATATTAATCTTTTCATCATTAATGTGAGGTTTTATCCCAACTAATTTGTTAAATAATGTTAGTATTTGTTAAATTTTGACAGGATAAATCCATCCTTTTATTTTGAAGAAATCTAAAATAAATACTAAAAACGTCAGAGGAATTTCTCATCTTAAGAAGCTTCTATAGTTCTGTCTCTGACTGCATGAAGCACACATCGTTCGTATATTTCTTGTATGCGTGTCTATTCCATTTCGTACAACAAAGTATGCAGATTTGGCATGCATCTGCCACTGCCTACATGCGAATATTTGCAACAAAAGATACCTAGATGTTTTTGTCTCAGACAATTCGCAGTCAAAGAAAGAAAGAACCTACTTCTTTCCTTCCTTGACTTGACTATTATTACAAAGATTATATACTTAAAAGTTGTTGCAGATATGTACACTTTCTTGGCATGGGTTGTGTGTTGTAATTCTATAAAAATAGAAAACGAGATAGGAAGTACTTTGTTGTATGTGATGAGATCATGTTCGTACGGGAAAAAGTATGATTAAATCCAGAATACCCGTCTCGCCCCACTCACTTCTACCCGAATCCGAGAAATATACACTCAGTTCAGTTCATTTACCTTCTTCCTGGTCTAACTCTAACGGTTTAAACATTTAAAATACCGAGTTTGGGAATGTTTGTAAAGTCATAAAAAAACTGTTGAATAATGGACAAAGTGAAGCTTCTTGAGGCGAAGGTTCGGGAACTGGAGAGGTTTTTGGATCTGGAGAAGAAACAAAATATAGAGGCTGGTCGTATAATTTATAAAAAGGATCGGAAAATTACAGACCTTACTTTGGAAACGGAAAAGTCCAAAATGGAACTGAAGGACTTGAAAGAAAAGGTCGAACAACTTCAAACAGAGTTGAGAATGCAGAAGAGGAAGTTTGAAGAAGTTGTAAGAAGAGTTCTTATTAAAAGGCGATAAACTCCGTGTTTTTTTGTTTTAATTCCCCTGGGGAAAAATTCAAAGTTTTTAAACTACATGGGGAATTATATCACAGGGGAATTATAACAGGAACTGCGATAACCAAATCTAATTTTTTTTTTGTAGGATGAGATTTCCAACCTAAATCAAACCCGATTTCGAAAAGTTCACCAAATGTACTTGAACGAGGTAGGAAAGACGGAACAGTTTGAGGAACAACAGCGAAGGAAACGGGCCGTTGATCAGAGAACTTCTTTTTTTGTTCAAGCATAAAAAATTAAGTAAAGTTATTCGCATATTATGGAGTTTTTGTTGTAAAAAAATCCTATTCACTTTTCTAAGATGTCCAGAAGTTTTAAAAATAATGTTAGAAATTTTAATAACAGGAAATAATATGTTTATAAATAATCCTTCCGTTTTAACCATTCCTTAAAATCCGTTCTTTTAATGTAAATATGACAAGAGAGTTTTAAAGTTGTATGCTCGTCCTTGTCTGTAAATTCTGCCTTTAAAAATCTAGTGGCAGACTCAAACAGCTAAAAGAGCCCCCGGGGGTCCAATATTGGGAAATAAGTTGTCTGCTAAATACCAATTTATGATTAACAATAAAAGCATTTGTCGATGTAAGAAATACTCTCAGTAAAAAGTGTAATTTATGTGTGCTCAACAATTAAGTACGGTTACCTTCCGGTTGCTACAAAGGGGTAGCGGGGTACGGCTAGCGGGGTGGGGCTTGCGGAGTGTGGTAACGGGATAGGGCTAGCGGGGCTGGGCTAGCCGAGTGTGGTAACGGGGTAGGGTAACGGGGTAGGGCTAGCCGAGTGTGGTAACGGGGTAGGGCTAGTCAGGAGAGTTGCTGTGAGGGGTAACGGGGTAGGGCTAGTCAGGAGAGTTTCTGGGAGGGGTAACGGGGTAGTAAAGCGTGGTGGGGTAACGGGGTAGGGCTAGCCAGGAGAGTTGCTAGGAGGGGTAACGGGGTAGGACCGGTGAGAGCTAGCAAGGAGGGGTAATGGGGTGGGGTATTGGGGTATACGATTGTTTTAGGGTACAAGAATACTTTTATGTTTGAGAATGCTTTAATAAAACGCATTATTTTTAACACAACTGGTACTTGCTTAAACTACGTTATGTTTGTACACTTTTTATCCCTACTTTTCTAGCGTAACCGGACTCGATCTTTTTTAAAAATCAATGTTCCATTTTTCCTAGGTTGAATGGATATGTTACTATTCTTTCATTCCACTATAGATTGTAGGTATTCTTCACTTGACCCAGTTTAACTCTCTCACTTTCTCCCTAAATGGCACGGGTACTTTCTTTCTTGTAATATAATACTCCCTTCCCTACTCAAATATCTCTAACGTTGTACAGAATTAAGTTGTATTATTTACTCTGAAACTTCTGCTACCCGGAGAAAAACTTCGGGAGAAAAAAAAAGCATGGGAAATATGTTGAAGTCTGTGAATAATCATGGGCAATGGGCTTATCCCTCTAGTTCTAGTTATCTAGTTATGCATATATCCTGTTTTAATTCCCCTGGGGCTTTATTACTTGGAAGGGAAAATTAGAAATTCAGTTAACATGGACAAGATAGGACTTATAACATGGAAAGGTAGGTAGGGAATTAAACCGGAGGGGGAATTATTCTGGGGGATGAATTAAAACGGGAAATACGGTATGTGCATTATATTTATGCCGTTTTAGGTGGAAAGAGAATAGGAGAAAGGGTGCTGGATTTACTTCCGAACAACGGTAATTCTCAAATGGGATACTTCTTTCTTTATTCAATTCCAAGATTTATTTGCATTAAATGGACCCTACCGTACTTTTTACATTTTAAACTTTAATCCATAAGATACTATCAGTTTACTTTATCCACAAAAATGACTAAAAATACCCGATGTATTCCTAGAGTCATTAGAGAAAGACATATCATAAAAATATTCAGGGCGGAGTAGCCAGTATCAGTTTGAACAACAATAATATAAAAATACTGGGCAGGAACTTGACGGAGATTCATGAAAAAGTTACACCATCCGAAACTGGAATAAAATCCTTGTTTTGCACTGCAAAATAAAAATGATGTAGAGTTGGACACTACAGCCAAAATCCTATCAAGACTGTCAATCCAGTTACCCGGTGGTGGTAGGAATAAAATACCCGGGGCACACACCTCTAAACCCCGGATATGATCGGCAGTTCCTATTAAAGTTTCAAAACCCGGTTAGAAAGGGATAGAACCCTGAATCCAATGATATTAATAAAAGAGAAATGTCTAGCTCCTTTGTAAGCATATGTAGGCTGGAATAAGGTGCATAAAAATTCGGGACGATAAGCTTTCTGTTGGTAGATAAGCTTGGATGATAAGCGTAAGTGGGTCAAGTGGTTCAGGGAGGTTTGCACCAATTGAGACAAGAACGGCTGCGGCATGGACTGAGTAAAACGCTTTAGTTAAGATAAGTTATCCTTATCCTTCAGGTCAAACGAGTAGGGATGACCTAGATGATCCCTTGGGGAACTTTCTTCTAGTCTTTTTTGGAGATTTCAATGAGAGAATTTATCACATCCACAGCCTCCCTTCCACCCTGCCGTATTCCATCGAGAGATTGAAGAACATGGAGAAACCCAAAAATAAAATGGTTATCACGGAAGTCCCAACTTATCGGGATGGGGAAGGAGTTTGAAAATATTTTGAGATGGATTTTGAAAGATAGGGAGCTAAGGGATAGGGTGGGTTGGGCATTCTGTCTAAGGGTCCTTCTATATTTAGCATTTTACCGTTATGAAAAGTAGCCTAAACTGGAGTAGTAGAGAACTTCCGTAGGTTCAGTATATTTTGAGGAAAGCAAGTAGAACTGAGATAGATACAGCTAAAGAAACTAATAATGCATTCTAATCCACTATTCAGCGTTTCTGGAGGGGTGGGTGTGGTCGTTTTGCTCGTTATGATCTGCAGTTCCCCTGTGGACACGAAGTCAGCCCCATTCCAGCCTTTTTATGCGTCTTATCAGGAACAGAGTTGTAAGTCCCAGTCAACTTTGTCATATCAAAATAGATTGAAGACTTCTTCATTTAATTAATTAAAATCTGGTTAAGCAGCATGGAACGCTGGAGCCAGGCAGAGTGTGGAACCTCAAATTGTCCCTACTGTCTCACCCACACCCCCACCACCACCTTCGGTTAACCCTGTAACTTTCCCAGGTACCCTTTCCCAACTTTTATAAACATTTTCCATCAATATTATTGAAGTGTCTTGGCTTAATTAATATTGTATTGATTCTGGCTGGATATTAGTAAACTTGACACAAGCTCAGGGGGTCAGTCTGGCTGGGATTAACACCTCAAGTGTAGCAAATAGTAGTATGACCTTTGTTGCTGGTCCCGCAGTCGTAATCCCGGCTACGGCACCCCCACCGGCCGTGACCTATTTGCCTAGCTCGATATCTGTTACAAGTGCGTCAGCCGTTATTAACCCTTTGAACGATGCTTATGCGGGTTATGGTGCGGCTAATGGAAGTCTGGAGGCGAATGCACAAGGAAATGACATCACGACATCCCTCAATTCAGAGGCTTTCGACGAGGGCGTGGGTCAAGTCCAGGTCAATCTTTTATTTATTTATTGAACTATTCATTTGAGCTTAGCTTGACTGCGTGCCAGGGACGTTTAGGGTGAAGCAAACTTCATATTACTTAATAAATTCATAAATTCAATTAATTACAGACAATACAACCCAACGGAGGGGGGCAAGGGTCAGGAGGGACCCCCCCGCCTCCTCGAAGGTCTAAAGTTTATGGAGATGCTGATTCCATAATTTCGTTCATGGACCAACCACAATAAGCCTTTCTGAAGTTCAATGGAATTTAAATGGAATATTTAACTATCTTCTTGACAGGATAAAATATAAAAACCTTATAAATTATACAGTTCTCTTGGAATGTTATAAAATATACGGTTTATTGCATAACAAATTAAATAAGCATCATTAAAAATCATGTTATGATTTAGTATCCGGGGTTTGTAAAACAACAGACGAGGTCAAGGGTCAGGTGGGGTAGAGGACAAAATTATAGAAATGCTGATGATATTTTATTGCACAATTAAATTAATTTATTAATAGAACATTTAACCTTAAAAATATATGCTCTGGTGGACATCTTTTAGGCAAGGTAATTGCAACAGCGAATTGTGAGTTATTTCACCGTTTATGAATAACTTTGCCCTAAATCCTCGCTCCTATGCCGCTCTCGTTAATTAAACCGCGCGCATATACTTTACGTTATTTGGAGTATCTCTCCCATGTTAAAAATGCTTCAAAATACTTTTTTTTTGTAAATAAGCCGCGGCATATGGGAAGATTTAGGGTATGTGACTTCTTAAGCATCGAACTTGTACCGTTCTGACTAAAAAGGGTCCTGTATTTTTAGCATATCTCCGTTATGAAAGGTACCCTTAATTAGAGTATAGTTTGTTTAGTAGGTTTTGAGGAAGAAAGGTAGCAAGGAGATAGATACAGCTAGGGGATGAAAAAAAATCATGTTGAGCGTTTTTGTAGTTGTTGTAGGAGTGGTCGTTTTGATCGTGAGGGTCGACCCCTAGCCGTAAGGGACCCTCCAGCCGTAAGGGACTTAAAGCCGTTATGGACCTCCAGCCGCAGGACCTCCGACCGTGGGACCCCTAGTCGTAAGGGACCTGCAGCCGCGGGACCTCTGACCGTGGGACCTCCAGCCGCAGGACCTCCAGTCGTGGGACTTCCTGCCGTAGACTCCATTTGGACGATGCTTATGCGGCATGGTGCGGCTAATGGTAGTCGGGAGGCAAATGCACAAGGAACTGGACTTACGACATCCCTAGATTCAGAGGTTTTAAACCTGGGCGTGGGACACGTCCAGGTCTGTCCTTCATTTATTAATTTGACCTTAAACTGACCTTAAACTTTAAGTACCAAAAATATAAGACCCTTACTTTCAAAGCTAATGATATTTAAAGGATGCTTATCAGACAACTGGGTTAGGTTTAGGGTGAAGCAAGCTTTACATTAACCTATCCTCAGTTCTACTAAATACAGACCATACAAGCCAACGGAGGAGGTCAAGGGTCAGGTGGGGGCGGGGGTGGTGGTCCTTAACCAAGTGAACATTCATACGCGTTCCTGACGTTAGCTGGAATTTAAATGGAACATTATTTCAAGGACAATATTTAACCGTCTTATTGAAGGGATGAAATACAAACAGACCTTCCAATAAAAGGTTGTGTTGGAATGTTTAAAAAATGCTTGATTTATTGTTTAATATTAATTTACAGCAGAAATCTATGTAATCACTGACCTACTTGAGTTTAGAGTATCCAGTTTATTTAACTAATGGGGGTTTTAGTAGGAGAGTAAAGGTTTTTAAAACCCATACTACTTCTCTTTTACATCTTCAATTACACTTGGAACCCCGATAAAGGGTTTTTTATAGTATCCTACGATTATCCAACCTTCAGATTGATCGCTTCCTTGGCATCCGGATTTCTATTTAGATTAGAAGTGAAACCAAGCAAAATTCATAAGAAACCCCAAAAACCCTACTACTAAACCACTAATACTTCTGCTACTACTACTACTATTACTACTACTACTTCCACCACTACTACTACTATTACTACTACTATTACTACTGCTACTACTACTGCTACTACTACTATTACTATTACTACTACTACTACTACTACTACTACTGCTACTACTACTGCTATAAGTCAGGTACTTATCATTACGATTGAATCGTATAAGCTATCTGGCCCAGATCTCCTCATCTCTCCAAGGTTTTGAGTAGTTTGTAGTTGATCGTCTGAAAGGAAGCTTTATTTCCTATTCTCTGTCCCAGTTTCTTCTCTTCGGCTACTGCAGCTCTTTTGCAGAACTACAACATCTACTATGCAGCTTTGATTCAATACAACGGACTCTCGGATATTCTGTACCAGTCTCTTCTCCAGTAAAAATAGTAGTAGTAGTAGTAACAGTAGTAGTATTACTATAGCATCATAGTAGTAGTAATAGTAGTAGTAGTAGTAGTAATAGTAGTAGTAGTATAGCAGAGTAGTAGTAGTAGTATAGCAGAGTAGTAGTAGTAGTATTGCTAGCAGAGTAGTAGTGTAGTTGAGTAGTAGAAGTAGTGAAAGTAGTAGTAGTTGTAGATGTAGCAGTAGAAGTAGGAGTAGTTCTACTACCCGTAGTAGTAAAAACTGGATCTCTTCTCACCGAATTAGTCCGAATCGGTATAGAGACATTGTTCGCAGAATGATTTTTCGGGTTCTGTGTGGACCAAGTCACTTTCACTTTCTCCAGTCGAGTTCAGTTGAACCCGGAGGAAGTAGCAGGGAGGACTAACCATTTCAGTCTAAAATCCGAATCCGGAAATCTGAATCCGGGAATCTACCCGGTGCCTCCTTAACTTCTTCTTCATTGGAATCATTTCTATTTTATAAATCATCACATAACGAAGCTGGAGGTTAAGCCAAGAGTGTGTTTCCTAAAACTTCGTATAATTCTTGGAAATTTTAAACAAAATACCCGTTTTTCATCCTGTGTTACCCGGTTTTTGGAAAAGTCAATACCTGGTACCTTCAATAGGGAAAGGGTTTGAGTTTTCCCTAAGGATATTATATTTCCAAAGTTATTGAACAGAACAGGATGAGAGTTTGTAGGGAGCAGAAATGAATGATGATGATGGGATCTTCATGGTTTTTGTGTAGCTGGTGTGTGTGCCATTCCCATTACTGCATCGGACTTTAGCTCACTTGATCTTTTATATAATAATAAAATGTATTTGGACTAGTTCCTTCCTCCAGTTCCTAGAATATTGGAGGAGAAAGTGAGAGTGAAAGTGACATTCTTTTTGGTATAATAAACTATACGTTCTTCTACTTCAACTCCATCCAAATCCAAACCACCAACTTTTTAGGTAGCTGCTACTTCACTCTTGTCCTACTTTTTCCAAGGTTTTTTTTATCCTATTTGTCTTTTTGTTGGGGAATAATGGATCCTTTTTTACTACCTGCTATATATATACTTGTAGTTTACTTGTAGGTATTTATTGTGATCTGGATTAAATATATTGGGGCGCACGTGGAAGAAATGGGGAGTAGGGAAAGGGTAAAATAAATGGGGAAATGGGGGCTTTTTCTTGAGAAAACTGTTAGTTCTTGTTAAGAAAATACAGGAAGAGTTTTAGGACAGGAGGGGTCTTGGAGCATGGATGGATAGTATAGTAAGGTTTATGGTGTTGGTTTTCTGGTTTTAATTCCCTTTCTAAATAATTCCCCCATTTACAATAATGTTCAGCGTAGAATAATAATAATAATAATTCCCCTGGTGAATTAACCGGAAATACGACGGTATGTTGTTTGAATACCAACTTTGAATACGGTTCCTTTCTTTTAACGGGTTACACCTTAGTTGCTGTTTTTTATTTAAGGGAAACTGTGCTTTTTTAGTTGAATTAATTTAAGTAAAAGGGGAGGATTTTTAGAATTGGAAGTTTTTGGGGGATTGAAAACAGGAAATACTGGATTTGCGGATTTGGCAATCCTGTTTTTTGTATTGCAGACCGAGACCCTAAATCCTAGTCCATATGCCGCCCTCGTTTATTACGCCTATCCTTTTCATGTTAAAAGGGGTATCTCTCCCATCCATGTTAAATAGTCTTCAAAACATCTTTTTTTGCATATATGAGCCGCGGCATATGGGCGAGGATTTAGGGTAAGTTATGTTTGGAACATTGTATTTGTATTTGTATAAATAAATAAAGATAAAGTATTTTAGTTTAAGTTGGAGGAAGGAAGGGTATTTTTTTAGAAGGGGGGGATGCTGCGTTTATTTTAAAGATAGGAGAAAGTTTTCTCATTAGAGGCTAAATAATGGGAAGGGATCGATTGGGCATAAAATAAAATAAACATAAAATGAAATGTTTATCATTTTCCCTGTATATATACTCCCCTCTTCCTAATTTAATTTTATACGAAGGGTCAATTATACATTTTAACGGTAGTGTCCACCGTGCGTGTTTCCGTAAATTGCACCCCTGAGGAGGATATTTTTAAAAGGACAAATTGGAAAAGCTTTTAATATGGGCAAGCTAGGGCGAATTTAAAGTTTTAATATGGAAAGATAGGAGGGAGTTATTCTAGGGGGAGTAATTTCCGGAAATACGGTTTACATAAAGATAAACGGGGATGCGGGTTACATAAGGTTGGGGTTGGGGTTGCAAAACATAGTAAAACCTAATTAACGTACCATATTTCCGGAAATTACTCCCTCGGGGGAGTTAATTTTCAAAGCAAAAATTGAGAAAACTTTTAACATGGGGAAGATAGGGTGACTTTTAATTTTCGGAAATACGGTATTTCCGGTTTTAATTCCTCCACAAGAATAATACCTCTTCGGCCCTCTTCCCATGTGAATAGAATTCCTAATTTCTCCTTCCAAGTAATAAAACCCCAGGGGAATTGAAACGGGAAATACAGTAAGGTAAAAAAAGAAATACCCTAAATCCTCGCCCATATGCCGCTCTCCGCTGGCCAATCCTTTACATATTTAAGGGGTATCTCTCCCATGTTAAATATGCTTCTAAACATCTTTTTTGCATATACAAGCCGCGGCATATGGACGAGGATTTAGGGTTATACGTTCCTCGTAGTCGAAATTAGAGTTTTATCCGAAGAATATTAAAAATGTAGACCTTTCATGATTTTGATTTTTTGTTTAATATAATCAACCCTTCCGTCTAGATTTATTTTATGAACTGAACTTTTGAACTGGAGTAAAAAAATAGTTTTATGTAGAATTCCAGTGGACTTGTTTTTGTGAATGTTTCTCTAAATTGATTATTTTTCCCTTTCTTTTTGTTTACATGTAGTTAGTTGTTGTGTATTCTTTTGTTGGGAATAATAATAATAATAATAAAAGGGATTTGTAAGTTCTCTAATCCTTCCCGTTGTTTTTCAGTGTTTGAGTCTTCAGTGTCATTTCATTAGGATTTTATGCAATTTGACAATAGTCGAAGAATGGATTCCATCCAAGGTTCGGAGTATTTTTTAGACACCCGGGGTAAAGTCCCGGGTAGGAGGGTATTGTTGTTATTCTGTTGATGAAAAACATGAAATCAAATTAGTCTACTTGAGGAGTTACTTGAGTTAAATCGTTTCTGGGAACACTGTTACCCGGTAGAAGTTGTTGGATGTCATTTATCCCGAATGGGTTTCTTTCTAGATATAAAGGAGGATAATCTACAATCTACATAACACTGAATCCTTATGATTATTCTATTCTATAATATTATAAAAGGGGAAGGAATTCAATAATGATGAGACTCTACTAAAAAAAAAAGCCGGTCTACTGTGCCAAATCGGTTAATGGTAACTTTTGTGTTTGGAAGGAAGGACAATGAATGCATTTCAACTCTGACCTTATTTCTCTTGCTCCGTTGCTTGTTTCTTTGTGAATTATATTGGAATTTAGTTCACTATTTTTTAAAGAAAAGTTACAAAGTTTTTGGGGAAATAAATAAGAAAGTTTCTGTAATTCTTTGTATGCAAATTAGTTTGTACAAAAGTCAGTTTCTGTAAATCAATTTTCTATAAAAGTGTACTTTTCCCTGAATTTCAATCAATAAAAGTGGGATTCTATTAAAGTGAATTTCCACAAAGGTGGTTTCCAATAAAATGGCCAAGTATTTATTTTCTATAAACTTCCGTTCATCACTTTTGATGAGTAAATAAATGTTATTCTTATTTTTTATTTTTATAGATAAAAAGCCCCTAGATTCCAAGGAATGAATGAAGTTGTAGGTTTTTATGTGAATTTATTTGAAATAGTTTCGTAATGTACCCTAAAGTCTGTCCGATATGCCGCGGCTTATACATGAAAAAAATATATTTTGAAGCATGTTTAACATGGGAGAGATACCCCTTTTAACATGTAAAGGATGGGCGTGGCATAATTAACGAGGGCGGTATATCGGACGGACTTTAGGGTAGGTGTATTTGTCGGAGGATGATAACATGATTGTATCCCCTTGTGTCGTGCATAATGGCTGTGGTTGACAGGTCTCTGTCTCGTTCAAATAGTTCAACTTCGCTTTCACTTTCCGTGCTCTCCGATTTATTACTACCTGTCCAAACAAACCGAACCCGGGTATCATAAAAGTGACAGTTTATAGTTGTTAGTGTAGTCTCAAAGTTGGGGATTGATTTGTATGTGGTTGACAGTTCATGGTTCATGCTCGTTAGTTGCTTTTAGAAGGTTGCCTTGATGCTGGGGATTTATTGTTATAAATTAAATCAAATCTTTACCTTTTTACAGTAGAAAAACCTAGCTATTTTGGCCTAATGTTTTAGCATTACACTTGCAGTTTTGAAAAATAAACTTTAGCCTTCCCACATTATTTTAGTTTGGTGTGCCTTTATTTTGCATTCGATACTGTAAAACTTGTAATAGAACGCCCTTAATTCGTACTATAATAGTAGAGCTGACACTATTACAAGTTTTACGGTACAGGTACAGGATAGACCTTTCTATAACCAGTTACGTTCTAGATGTTATCTTTTAATTAAAGCCTTGATAGAACTGAAATTCGATTAATAAATCACAGTCCTTATCTATGTGACTGGATTTTTATAAAATTTAGATAAGATTGAATAACTCTTTCTAGTTTTAGTGAATAAACTTACCTTTTTTTAAACAATGGAGTTCCAATTTATGAAAAACTCATTAAACGTCAGATTTATTTTACTTTTCTAATAAATATTTACCCTAATTTCTTTCTACTTTCATTCAGCAATTAAATCCAGCCCAACTTAACCACCTTTACATTTGTTAATTGAGAAAGTAAAAACAATTTAGTAATTAACAAAGGGCCACTCAGCTTTATGCCAGCTCAACTCAGGTTTAATGGGGTTTACGGGGGTCGTAAAATATTAAATGGTTGGGTTTTGTTTGGTTGGTCAGTATGGAAATTAATTGAACTGTGGATGATAAAATATAAAACATTATTTATTTGACAGAGTTACCGTCCCAGGTCTATTCTGTTTAGGAAAAACGTGTAATTAAATAATTGCGACATGGACAAATATTGACATGACTTTCTAAAGCTGGAAAGCTCAGTATGCAAATTAAATTCAGTCAGTCAGACACTTCCAAACGGGCGGAAATGAAATGTCAAATGGGATTCAGTCTTTAATTAGGACAGGTGGGAATGGGATGGAATAAAAGGTAGTAATTGCTCTTAAATTAATGACAAAAGGCAAAGGTCGGGGGTCGGGATTTTGGAGAACCCTGGCTGGTCTCTATATATTAGCATGTTAATTTAAAATAGAAGAAGGGGGTTCTATTTTGAAATTTGAGATCTTCTAGCTTGAAAACAGCATCTGTTGGCGAAAAAGATTGCAGAATATTTGAAACTTTACTCTATCCTTATTAGCTGGAGTAATTTGGAGTTAATTTGGAGTTAGCTGGAGTAATTTGGAGTTAGCTGGAGTAATTTGGAGTTAGCTGGAGTAATTTGGAGTTAGCTGGAGTAAAGTTGGAGTTAGCTGGAGTAATTTGGAGTTAGCTAAAGTTGGAGTTAGCCGGAGTAATTTGGAGTTAGCTGGAGTAAAAAGAGCGCAAGCAAATATGTCAATCTGTCGTTAATCAATTCATGAACTTGTAATTAAATGTTCTCCCCTTTAATTAAAACTAGAGATGAATGAGGCTTTACTTTAGTCAAGGAATAATTATTATTAGGGAATGCCAATTGAGTTGTTGGGGATTTGGGATGTATAAAATGTATAAAGAGGAGATCCTCTGAAAGGGACTACAGGTTTATTGGTTAAGTGCAAAGTTGTAATTTGAAAAGTGACATAAGAGGGAGAAGGAGGTATGGAAAAGGAATCTAATTACATGAGAATTTACTACCAAACAAAACCAAATTACTCTGTAGGATTCGATTAAATGATTGGATCGAGTCTGAAGTCTGATGGAGGTTAATATGGGAAATTCTGTCATTTTACTCACTAAAGTCCACCCTATACTACTACTCATCTTTAATCGAAAGTAATTGGATGGTTATGGTTATTTTTAGTAGGTTTTTATACTGGATCTTGTGTCCTTTCTAATTTAATTTATAGAGAGGAACAGCAAGGTTCTTTGAAGGACTTTGTATCAGATTTGCTGGTGGGTTGTTAGCATTATTTTAAGCTTTATATGTATAAAGATTTTGTGTGAGGGAGATACGCGATTGAACGACCGTATTTCGCGTTTTAATTCCCCTGGGGAATGAGGGAAAGGTGTGGGGAATTATTTAGAGGGGGAATTAAACGAGGAAATACGATAAGTTGTTACTTTTTGGTCCCTAAAGGCAGACCTGGCCGTATGCCGGCCATTGTAAATTTTACGTTAATTGGCTGATTTAAAGTACGAGAGTTTCAATTAAATAATTATCATAATTAAAGCCCGTATCCCTAGGGCCATAGGGACATTAGGATGGGTTTTAATTTGATCCGTTCTCTATCCCTTTTTAAAGCCGCTCTCAAGTAGAAAGCGTTACCTGGTTAAACTTTACCCTCTCCCTGTTGGGTTTATATTGCAGGTAGGTATAGTTATGTTATGACCTGGGGGCACACCCCCTTCTTACCTCTGCGTTTTTAGAAATGTTGTAGGAAGGTTTAAGTGGTTTTAGGGCTGATTACTACTGTCCAAATTGACATTCTCATCCTAGTTAAGTTGCCCAAAGTCAAGTCGTGAACTTTTATGAGTAACTAACGTGGGTGGGTAATTCCAAGAGGTTGGTTGGGGAATCGAAGTTGGAGAGATCCACCTCATTAATTTAACATTCCCAAAGACAAGCACGAAGAAGGGTAATAAAGTTGAATAATAAAAGGGGAAATGCATGCAAGAAGTTTTAGGAAACTAGAGGACTTTCACACCGGGACTGTACCAATTGTCATCTTCATTCTCCCATCCACTTTATCCTTATTTGTTTTATTTAATTGAAGGAATAAAAAGGGGCTGGCTGATAATCAACTGGGGAACAAATAATAAAAATACTTACCCTAAATCCTCCCCTGTATACCGCGGCTTATGTATGGATAAAAAGATGTTTGAAGTATGTTTAACATGGGAAAGATAGCCCTTTTAACATGTTAAGGATAGGCGTGTGGCATAATTAGTGAGAGCGGCATATGGGCGAGGATATAGGGTAGAGCTTATCCACGTTTGCCTTCATGTTTGTTGTTCATGTTTCGAAATATTAAGAGGTTGAGGATGAACCATCTTTACGTTTTTTCTCCAGCTCTTGTTTTATCTTTTTCTAATGTCTCTTTCGTATTTTAATTTGTTGCTTTAGCGAATTGACTTTTTAGTATTAAAACCCTCTTTAACTGAAGCTGAAGCTAGAGTTTTAAGATCCCCATTTCCAAACTGGTTTATTTCCATGTGCAAGCTAATAAAAGATGAAGAAGTAGTTGTTAGAAATGTCAAGTAATAAGACTTTCCAGAAATGAATACTAATGAATGCTCCTAATAAAGCGAGGATTAGAACTAGTTCTAACTTGTTGTTTATTTATTTCCAGATTTAAGAGAAGAACTACAATAAGCTGGGATTTCAATGCTGGACACTTTCTCCAAGCCTAAAAAGCCAAATTAAAAGTGAGATAAATAAAGGGAGAAAGCGGAAAACCCGGTTTTTAAGTTGTAACTTGATTAAAAGTCCGTAAATACTTGTCAAGTTGAGTGGAATTGAGTCAGAATGCATCAACCGCAAAAACATGTCTGGAGCTAGGAGGAAACGGGGTTATTTTTTGGGAAACACATCTAGTCTTTTTTCGAAATCTTGGGGAAAGTGACCCAGTGGGGGGGCCTTCCGGCTTAACTAACCCTAAGCTTTATTTCTCATCCATTGTCATCCTAAGAAAAAAAATCACGGACATGTTTACTGAGTTTTTGTACTAAAATAACTGAGTCAGAAAGAGTGAAAGCTGTGCTTTTTATATCAGACCCCCACGACCACACCTACTGCTGGTTTTTTGTTGGGATGAGACAAAGAAAGGACACTTTTAGGACAATAGGGACAAGGTTTTGTGACGTGGAGAGGATGAGGACAATGCCTATTGTCCACTTAATTGCCCCCACTTTTATCCCACCCCGGAGGAGGGGACGGTTTACTGAATTATTTAGTCGATATCCACATCGGTATCTCCTCCTACCTGTACTAATAATAATTATGTGGATGGTGGTGGGATCGGTGAGTTCACAAGTTGCTATTGGAACTGGAGAAAGTGATCCAGAAGAAGGGGGGAAGGGGCTGGATTTATTT
Source organism: Hydroisotoma schaefferi (assembly GCA_034682405.1). Lineage (NCBI taxonomy): Eukaryota > Metazoa > Arthropoda > Collembola > Entomobryomorpha > Isotomidae > Hydroisotoma > Hydroisotoma schaefferi. The sequence goes on from JAQFZX010000853.1 coordinate 31,926, forward strand.
GGAAATAATTATACAAGTTTTATACCGGATTTGTTCGCGAGAAATGGCAATAATTTAACTACTAGTTTTGGAGGAGTTTTAAATAGTAATGGTGTAATCACTGGTAAGGATGAAAGGACAGTTGGGGCTGGGAGTGGTAGTGGGAGTGGTGAAAGTGGGTTTGCAGGGGATGAAAGGGATACTTTGGAGTATGAACTTTGGGCTCAAAACCTCCTGCTCAATCATAATAGTTCAAGTAGTTTTACTTCCAATTATGTAAATAACAGTAGGAATGAGGGAAATAGCAGTGTTAAAAATTGGAAGGGAGGAAACCTCTTGGGTTTTGGATCTATTGGAGCAACTGGCAGTAATAAAGGGAAATGTAAGTACACATTTTTGGTTATTTGTGCAAGAGGTGTATGTATTTAGTTGACCAATAATTTGAGAAATTAATGAACTACTTCATGAAATGCTGAATTGTCCGTTATTTTGAGGTGAATTTCACTTGAGAAAAATCCAAAATTGAGACCAAAAGTTGAGACGAAAAGTCTCAAATCTTTTTTCAAAGGGATTAGCTATAAAGAAACGATTGATCTCTCGCTATAAATAGGTAATTGTAATTGATTAATTTGGTATAAAGCCTTTGCTTGTAGGAGTTTTTACGTCAACATTTTTAGGTTTATGGATGGATGGATGGATGGATGGAGTTCTAAAGGAATTTTCTTATTTTATTAGATAGAATGTCTCCGACTTTTACTTTTAGTTTGAAGAGAATTGATTGGGCAGAGAAGGTAAAAACTTTTACTTTTAATTGGCAAGAACTACTTACTGTTGGCTGAGTTCTTTCTTGAGAAACGTTTGATTAAATTCATTCCTTCGGGTTTTATTGGAAGAATAAAGAGTGACTGAGTGATAGTTTCTTGTGGGGAAGTTAAAAGTTTCTTGGAAGAGTTTTTTAGTGGGTTATTTTGCCCAGTTTGAGGAGAACTTTTGCCCACTATTTTGAGTAAACTTTCCACACTTTTAGGGAATAATTGCCGAGATAAATTGCTTGGAAGTTGAAAAGTAAATGTGCCGTGCATTTCTGGAAATAATTTTAAATAATTCCCCCTACCTTTCCATGTTAATAATTAAAATTAGCCGTATCTACTCAGTTTAGTTTTTTCCTTTGTGGAAACTAATTAAAAAGGCAAAAGAACCTTTTAGCTGTGGGCAAATTAACTAAACTTTCTTAAGTATGGAACCTTGCGTATTTAAAATGCCCTTTAATTTAATTAATTACGCTTTTCTATCCATCATCTGCGTATTGGAATTCTAAACAGAGCTTGATGTTTCAATAAATAAATGTACATTTGCCTACTTAGTTTACATCTACTCTTATTGAGTCCTAGTTAGTAACTAATCCTTGGTTAATTTCTTATCGAATGTATTTTAACTAATTTCACGGCATGTAAATGAATCGCAAACCTTTTAATTGAGCCCAAAAAGCACAAATTTAGATCGCCAAGAACCCCAATAGATATATTGAACTGTGGCCGAGACTATTAGTTAGTAGTGAAGTTGCCCACTTTAAGTAATAAAACTAATGAAAAATGAGAGATTGAGTCATATTGGAAAAGTTTAAGTGGAACATGGGATCGATGGAGTATAATTAAGAGAGCACAGCGGGTGAGCCCAATCAAGTCTACTTTTAGTGGGGAAAGTCTAACTTGGAAGAAAATAGGCTTATTAAAATGGATAGGCTAAAGTTTGTAGGATCAGGTAGAAGAACTTTGCGTTTCCTAGTTCCAAATTTGGAGATGAAGAATAAGGCTTGGCTGGTTTAGCATAACTGATGAGAGTAGGACTAGGCTAAGTAGGCTAAGGGACCCATTTACTAAGGCTAGCGTAGCGAAGCCTACATGTGAATGCACTGTCCTGCTGGCTGACTGGCTGTCCGTCCGAGCGATAACTTTCGAACCGTTGCACTTCTTCCAATTCTGTTTTGTTTTCGGATTTCGGTTCTTGGGGCCAAGAAACTCTGGGAGTTCGTAGATGGCTCAACTTGCCCCCAACACCCCAGAATGTCTCAACTTGCCCCCAACACCACAACCGGTCTCAACTTGCCTCCAATACCCCACGCTAGCCTTCGTTACGCCCGTTTACAACGGCTTATTTCTAGGTAAAAGTAGACTGGAAACGTGCAAAACTTTCGTTCACTTAGAAAAGAAGAAAATCAATAGTTTTAGCTCAAGTTTTAGAGGAAAAATACGAATGTATGCACGGCCCTGGTAAAACTTTTATGGAAAGAGAAAGTTAATTCAATAGCTTACTGTATTTCCCGTTTTAATTCCCCTAGGAGCTTTATAGTTATCGACATAAATATGATCATGGGGTATTATACCGGGGTGGGGAACTATTATGGGGGTCTTATACTTTGTTAAATGTCCTTTTTACCTGGGGAAATATACCGGAGGGGAATTATACCGAGGTGGAAATAGCTTCCGGTTTATAATTTTCCCCTAGGAGCTTTATATAGTTATAGACATGTATGATCACGGGGTATTATTCCGGCGTGGGGAACTGTTATGGGGGTCTTATACTTTGTAAAATGTTCCTTTTACCTGGGGAATTATACTGGAGGGGAATTATTTCAGAAATACGCTATAGCTTCCGGTTTATTATTTCCAGCTACGTCTAAATAACCATATTTCCTGTTATAAATACCCCATTCTAAATAATCCCTCTGGTTATAATTCCCCCTCGTAAATTTTACTGTTAAAATTCCCCCTAACCTTTTCAAGCTAAGCCTTTTCTAAACAATATTCATAACAAAAGCTTATACTTTAAAAAAAGTATCAATTATATTTTTTATCGATCTCAAGTCAAGAATCACGAGTTATTTGATCGTTTTCATGATAAAGACCCGTTCCTTTGGTAGAAGAAGCCCTGAGGTTAGCTACCTTCTTTTTGTTCGGTCCATTGATTCATTTGTATGGATTCAATTCCACAGAGGACTGCATGAGTAGATGGGCTAAACTTCAACACATTTCTTTTTACATGAAAGATTTTGAATGGGAAATATCAGAAGATAGAAAAAGGGTGAGATCGGGATTTTTTATCGTTACTTTTTAGAACTTTTCCAAGAATTGATCCTATCTCCTTCCATTCTTGAATCTCTAAAAGTAAAGTATGTGTTGGTTTTTTTTTTATTCTGGATTTTTTGAGAATAAAAAGCTTTCTAGAAATTTTCCCCACGAGCAGTTTCACAAAAGAGGTGAAAAAAGAAAGTAAATCGTTTGAGAAAAAACGTAACTTTTAGCTCAACTTTTTAGAGTTTTTTTTTTTATTAGAAAGTTGTTGAATGAGGGAAGAAAAATGGAGTTTTGTCTGGGGGTTTTTTTCAGACACTTGGTATCTTTTGGTATTTTTCACGCATCGGAATTGGAATTGGAATTAGTTGAGAGGAATGGTGAAGAGATTATTTTAAAAGATGTGTAAAGGAGGAGATTGTGTATTTTTATGTGTGGTTTTGTTTATTATTGCAGTTGAGAAGCGTCGTGGAAGTCGGAGCGTTTGTAAGATTTCTGAATATGCTTGTAATCGTGGGAAATGTATCTCAACTGACAGGTTTTGTGATGGGATGGACGACTGCGGGGATGGAAGTGATGAGCCGAGGTTTTGTACTCGTAAGTTTCAAATAATAATACCGTATTTCTTGAAATAATACCCCCCTCTGGAATAATTCTTATTTAACTTTCCATGTTAAAATTAGGAATTTGCCTTATCTTGTCCATTTTATGGAATTTTCTATTTTTCCTGTGAAGTAATAATTCCCCCGGGGCATATTACCGTATTTCCGGTTTTAATCCCCCGTAAGTTTCCATGTTAAAAATTCCCCGTATTATTTTCCTGTAATTGTTCTTTCCATGCAATTCCTTCCCCTTGTAGAGGGGAATTAAAACCATAAATAGAACACTATTTACATTTCTAGAAAAGTCTTGGGAGGAATTATAACTTTCTTTCTTGAATTAAAAACTGAATAAGAAATGGACTTTCTTGTTAGAGAAATGGGAGTAATTTTTTTTGTCTCTGGTCTTTCCTTTTATGGTTATAAAAACCCTTATGGCAGTAGAATAAATAAATAGGGGAATTTGGTTAGAGTTTGTGAGTCTTTCCTCCGGGGAATAAAGAAATGTCTTACAAAAGTCCATGAGAATCGTCAAAGCTTTTTAGGAAGAGTTACTTTCTTTTGCTAATAAAATAAATGTTTGTCTTTCATTTCCTTAAAGAACTGAGATTTTAGTTGATGGAAATATAACAAAGTTTTGAGTAAAGAAAGAGTATTTTTTATGGGAAGATATTGAAGGGAAATTTACCATTAAGGAAATTATAAATGTGGGGAAATTTTTTAACTGAGCCAGAAGGCAATAGGTAAATAGGTAATTTTGTTAAAAACTTGATGGATAGAAATTCCCCGTACATAAGTCGCCATCTTGAAGCTGTTTTTGCACTCGTGCTAGATTGGGGTACCGTATTTCCGGTTTTAATTCCTTCCCCGGAATCCCTTCGGTTTAATTCCCCTCTACCTTTCCATGTTATCAGTCCTATCTTACCCATGTTAATAGAATTTCTCATTTTCCCTTTGAAGTAACAAAACCCCAGGGAATTAAAACGGGAAATACGGTATCTCAGAATGTTAAATTTACTTTACTTACCGTATTTCAGGAAATTACTCCACCGGGGGAGTTAATTTTCAAAGCAAAAATTGAAAAAACTTTTAACATGGGGAAGATAGGGCGACTTTTAATTTTTAACGTGGAAAGGATAGGAGTAATTGCCGGTATTCTACTTTTTAGTTAGAAGAAATGTAATAAAGGAATTGGTCTGTATTTCCTCGATGGAATACTATTAGTAACTATAAAACCCCGTATTCGGGGTTGTGTTAGTAATCCCCGGGTATTGTTTCCCCGGGTAGCCTGTAAAGGGAACACAGAACCCGAGAGTTTAATTAGCTAATGGACAAATTAAATGACACACGGGTTGAGCCACTTTGGCTAATTTAATGAGACGCGACAACAGGGCCAACTAGAACTATGTATTTCTGCCTAAGTAAAGTTGATGTTGAATCGGATCTGATAGGTTGAACTTTCCCCTAAGTTAGGTGGAACTTTCTACTACAAAACTTACCTCGTTTGATTCAACAAAATCCGAAACCAAATGCAGGATTTATTTATGAACTTCGGTAATTGGAGTTGAGACTTCGGAAGGGACACGTATTTAATTATTTGTGTTGTTTATTGTTTGTAGCTTGTAATCGGACTTATTATGGAGAGGTTGGGAGGAGTTATAGTCTTTGGTTGAATTCTTCAACAATTGGAGCAGCCTTGGGCTTGTCTCATCAACAACAGATTTTGGAAGGTCAACAAAGTCGACCTTTGACCCCTGGAGGGAGTAAACAGAAGGCTCATCCTCCCCTTTTTGTATGCCAGCTTACCTTTGCAGCTGCTATGGATAACTTTGGAGACTTTGTACAGGTGAGGGGGTGTGGTTTGTATTATTCTTATTTTATGTATGTGGGAGATTAAGATATGATATCCTCATACCCTTAATTCTTGCTCTTATGCCGCCCTCGTTAATTACACCGCGTGCCTTTACTTTACATGTTTAAAGGGGTATTGCTCACATGTTTTGAATGCTTCTAAAGATATTTTTTTTTACATATCTTAGCCGCGGCATATGGGCGAGGGTTTAGGGTGAACTGTAAATGTGCAATGAAACTGTAATTGAAATGCCAAAGTAACCTTACCAAAACCAAAACCGTAATACCCCTTGAAGCCATACTTTTAACAGTAATATTAGACAATAGTACTCTAAAAACTGTAATTTAAGGCTATTTTCCCTGTGCAAAACCGTTATTTTAGAGTGAATTCCCTACAAATTCCCAAGACCCAACCCCTTCACTAATGTACCCTTGAAACATCCCAAACTACACTCTTTTTTTGTGTACCCTTTGAGAATTATTCCCAGACCTAGGGAACCCTTAAATGAAACTTTTAATTTATAGAAAGAAACAAAGAAGTCTCCAACCATAGGAGGGTAAACCACGTTGCTTTTGTACAGAAACCCCGTTTCCATCCGACGGATAATTAATGAGTGGAATTGGAAACCTAATCTCCTGTCCTCTTTCCTAAAACTACCTCCATATTATTACCTACTAACTCCTTAAGGTTATGTATTTATTTATAGGTAGGTACGGCCAAAAACATGAATATCCTGGATAGAGAAACCCAAGGAGGTAGGTAGGTTTTTGGTAGTTGGGAACAAGATATTGTTGACTGTCAAAGGATTAGTAGTGGAGCTTTGATGATAACATAACAAGGTCTTTCTGTATGGAAAGTAGATGAGGTGTGAACCTACGAAACCACGCACTAATGGGCACACTTTTCGGCTTCCCTGCTAAAGATAAGTGGAGGGGCTTATCGATCCCTTCTTATCATCTATTATATCCATCCAGCCAGGTAGAATCCTAAACGAGCTGGATTTTGATGAGTACAAGCTTTCTCATGGAGATTTGGCCATTTAGAGTTTGGTTTACGACGTTGTGGTAAAGTGGTTCATTTCCTGCTTTTAGTTCAGGAAATATGGCCGTGTTGGCCGCTAATTTCTGATTAGTACCCCTGTCCTTTTTATTGCTTTGGAGGATCTTTAAGGAGGGCAGTAGCCTTCAGGGGTTTATTTACCGTAAAGCTTCTAATAGAAGGCTCCCCTTTATAGTTTTAGAACGGTGCTCAACCTCCGCCTACTAATAGAGACCCGCGTTCTATTCGAAGCTTTACGGTAATTCAGAACATATTAGAATGTAATAGTAGCCCGGGATGGTAATAAAAAGCTTGAGAGGTTGGATCTACTTTTAGAATGAAGTAATAAGGAAACGATTAAGGTATTTATTTCTTCACCTTCTACTGGACGTAAAATATGGTTATTGGTAGCGGATATTGACCACCCTTTCCTTCCTACTTTAACACTAAACGGGAAATGCTAACGATTGGAAAGAAGTTGTAGGCGGAAATTGTATAGGAATAAATAGTTGTTTGTGTATTAAATATTCCAGGCTTAACCTTTCCTTGGGTCTGTCGTCGTCGACTGGAATTAAACTGCTGTGAAGGAGATATAATACACACGGATAATGGGATATGTTGTAGGATTTCTTCTAGGACATTATGTAAGGGACAAAACGGGCTGCGTATGCCATTCTTAAGCTGCTTAGGTTGCGAGAGTGACGGCTCCCTGGGAATTAGACTGTTATTCGGAGTGAATATAATATTTCTGGTGGTCTGGTCTCTGTTCCGGGTATCTATGCCCGGGACTTGTTTACTCACCCGGGTAGTAGTAGTAGTATCTCTAAGACGTCTTATAATATAATGTCGTGAGAAGGAAGGAAGGGATTGTCCGGTTGTATCTGGAGTAGAAGGGCTCTTTTTATAGGGTAATGGTTGGATGGCATGAGATGGGATTTGTTTGACAAATACTTTAAGCCCCTCTTGGGAAATCACAGCTTAGACATGGTAAAAGGCCACACCCACACTCGACCGTGGGGTATTTATTTACATACATTTCAGCATGTATAATGAATGGTGTTTGGACTTGTTGGGGGTTTTGAAGTGGGGGAGGTTTGGGTGACCCTTGACCTCCTGTTCTGTGAGAGCAATATGGTTGGGAGTTTAGTGTGAGTGTTGGAAATGCTTACAAGGTAGAATGGGGTGTATAAGGAGGAAGTAAAAGGTTAACTAACTATTTTAAGGATCCATTAAAGGCTTGGGTGTGCAATTCGGTTGGGGGTTTTTAAGGGTTCAGCGGCAGGGGGTGTCTTAGGGTCAAACAACGGTTGGTTGGAGGGTTTTAAGGGTCCAGAAGCAGTTGGGGTTTTTAAGGTTCTAAGAACGGCAGGTGCGGTGGTTTCTAAGGGTCCAGAAGCAATTGGGGTTTTTAAGTTTCTAAGAACGGCCGGTGCGGTGGTTTCTAAGGGTCCAAAACGGTTGGAGGGTTTTAAGGGTCGAGAAGCAGTTGGGGTTTTTAAGTTTCTAAGAACGGCCGGTGCGGTGGTTTCTAAGGGTCCAAAACGGCTGGAGGGTTTTAAGGGTCGAGAAGCAGTTGGGGTTTTTCAGGTTCTAAGAACGGCCGGTGCGGTGGTTTCTAAGTGTCCAAAACGGTTGTTTTAAGGGTCCAGTTTATGTCTAACAAAAGTCGTAATATCAAACGGCCTCACTCAGTCTACGAATCTTCATTAAATAGTGAAAGTAGTGAGTGGGTTTTTTGCACGGAATACATCCGTCAATGCCATGGTCAATAATAGTCCTAGCAGCAGGAAGTAAAGAAAAGGGATAGGAGGCTTAGTAGGAGTTTGTTGAAGTAGGTAATTGTTGTGATGGACCTTTGGATGGATGGAAAGGTACTTTGGTTGGGTTATCTATTACCGTTCCATGACTCTGACAGATCATCCTGGCTCTAGAGGGATGCGAGTTGGAGATGCTGAAGTGGCTCATCTATTTAAAATCAATCATTTGGGATCTGGGATAAACAGCCTCCCCCACCCCCACTTATTGACAGATCAAAGATAGCTCGATGGACTTACTGCTGTAAACGTGTAATAAATGTATAGTGCTACTTGAGGTAGTAGTAGTAGTAGTAGAAGTAGTGATAGTAGTAGTAGTAGTAGTAGTAGTAGTAGTAATACTAGTTATAGTAGAAGTAGTAGTGGTGGTGGTGGTAGTAGTAGTAATAGTAGAAGTAATAGTAGTAGTAGAAGTAATAGTAGTAGCAGTAGTAGTAGCAGTAGTAGTCGTAGTAGTAGAATTAATGGTAGTAGTAGTGCTACTAGAAACTAGTAGTAGTAGAAGTAGTAGTAGTAGTAGTGTAGTAATAACAGTAGTAGTAGTTTGGGCAGTAAAAAGTCCGTCCACTTTACCAAATTGGAATCACTGAAAAAACCATCTTTGCTTTCCTTGTTTGTTATCCGGTTTCTTCTGAGTCAATCAATCCTTGGGGGAATATCTTAATATTCTAATAAAATTCCTTTAACTGAGACTCAGTTTATATCGAGATAGTGAATTTGAACAAAAGGCCCTTTTATGACCGTGTAACTGAATTATCTTAAGCATGATCAAATGCAGTTGTCAAATAATTACCCCAACATGCATAAAAAGAAGTACAACTCAAAGTCCTACATAGTTATCTCTCAAAGACCTTGAGAACTTCAGGGTGAAATTCCAATGGGCGAGTTTAGCATTGCAAATTATATTCCAAAGACCAAAAAAAGCGAGGAATCTATCCAATTCGGCTGAGTCTATATGATAAAAAAAACGTATGGTTGAACCTAGAAGAAAAAGTGTAAGTTAAAGGATGAAAAATAGAAGAGAATTAGAGAGATCATTCCCGTCCAAATCAACATTTCCATCCACTTTAGTGAAAAAGAGTTGCTTACAAATTGCTAGGATAGAATCTACTCTGACTAGCCACTACTACTTCTACCAAAGTGGTGGATTTGGAGGGGGATTCTTTCGCTAATCTACACTTTCCATTAGGTTACCCGGGTAGAACTTACGGAGACCCGGTTACGGATTGGTTACTTTAAGTAGACAATCCATCAGAGGTTCTTTTTTACCATGTATCCCTATTATTATTACTGCTCCTTCTTGACCTTGGACTTACTCAACATTCTACTTGTTCATTAGATGTAATTGATTGATGGTGCAGGGCAGACGGTTTTTACTCTTGGAAAAACAAAATTGAACATTTACTAGGCTTCTTGGGTTTGTAAAGTAAGCTCCACTTCCAGAATAAAAGTTTCCATAGTGGTTATCCAGAATTTCTGGATACCTTTCTCTTTTTTTCTGATATTGAAGCAGGGAGTTTTCCATGCCAGTATTGGGACAAATAGCAGTAGTGTAGTGAAAGTAGCAGTAGTTGCAGTAGCAGTAGTGGTGGTGTTGGTAGTAGTAGTAGTAGTAGTAGTAGTAGTAGTAGTAGTAGTAGTAGTAGTAGTAGTAATAGTAGTAGTATTAGCAAGTATAAATTTATATGGGGTTAAAGAACTAAAAGTGCCCCTAGATTACCTTGATCCCTTCTGAAAGTACGTGCGAGCATTTTAATCCGGGATTTTGTACCATTAGATTCCCCAGTCTAAATTATATTAAGTTTACAGGTATAAGTTGAGTATCTGAGTGGTCGCTGTTGCTACCTACTATAGTTCTATACCTACTACTACTACTACTACTATCACTACTACTACTACTGCTGCTACTACTACTACTACTACTACTACTACTACTACTACTACTATGTATATGGACAGTGAGATTGATTTAGGCAAAGAAGATATCATATTTCAAGATAAGTGGAGCTGTAGCTCTATCCTTAAGTTGGCTGTAGTTGGGTAGTATAATCCACTAGAAGTTGTGTAATAAAGTGTCAAATATATTTTTACGAGAGAGAGAGAGGGAAAAATAATATGTTTTACAAGAGCTTCACTTCAGCCTCTCGTCGGAGAGAAAGTTTTTAGTATTTAAGTAGCTTAGAGGACGGGTTCTGGGTTAAAATCCGGAATATAATAGTCAGAAAAGTTGTTTTCTTTTGTCAGAAATATGATAAGTTAAGAATTAATGGCTCAATGTTTACTTTTTCATTTTGGTGTTCTGGCATTAGATATTTCTAGCCTTAAGTATTTATATTATTACGTGTTTTATAGGGCTCCCATTTTTTGGGGCCTATATAAAAAGCATTTTGGTCCTATACAAAAAAGTAAGTTGGTCCTATGGTAACTTA
>JAQFZX010000854.1:0-42704 GCA_034682405.1 Hydroisotoma schaefferi
TATTGATTACAGTACCATAGTAAAAGTAGGTAATGAAATAATATAAATCAACAAGCCTCCTGCTACTCTCACTTCTATATACTGAGACTTTTCCTCCAGCTTGCTTTCTATCAGATAAACGTTTATCTAACTAACCACCGCAAAATGCATATAATCTGGCTTAAGCCTACAAAGCCTAATTTATTATTTGTAAGATGCCAATCAGGCCTCGTAAATTTCTCCAGGGAGCAATACCTAGCCGATAAGTGGATATAAGGAGTTGGCATTCTTGGAAGGAATCAACATTTCTTCAGCCTGTCTTTCCTTCTTACTATATTCCTTGCAATTAATTGTAACTCATGCAAAAACTTTCTTCGTGCAAGGTTAACCTCGATCCGATTAGTTCAACTTGGTTAATTTTCTTTGCATCAATTCACTCACATATAGATCGTTTCAGAAACGAGAGTGATTAATTTCTCAACAATGCAATGCAATGCCAATTCAGCAAATGAAATATGTTCATTTTGCCAATGTTCGCAGAACTCATAGATTTTTAGAAAACACATCTCAAAACTTATCCTTTTAATCCCAACCAGCCATGAAATTAAAGCTCAGATATTAAGTAAAGCTTCCCTAGTAAGCCCAGTGAAAGTCGGCAAGTAGATGCTAATATTATATCAGATATCACACGGACATGCGATTACGTGAGCCCCTCAGATTACTTCATTATTATCGCTTTTCTCTGATAATTAAGTGAGTGTACACTTACCGAATTATGTGTGAATTCAGTAGCTATCAGCCGCACTTGGCTGTTCAGTACAATGAATTAATTAACAAGTATCGGTCTCCCAGGTACAGATTTTATGCTCAAATCCCTCCAAAGCCGCACTAATGGACATTTCTCATCCGTTGGAAATAATACTATTACTTATTAAAATTTTCCCTTTCACTTCACAAAGTATCCCAAGGCAAAAGGAGGGTAACTAACCAGGAGTATGCTATGTAACCCTTCCTGTATGCTACACTGGGAGTAGCAGGATGACACCTTTTACGCAAAACGGTAGGGAAGGATCATGTTGACGATAAAATAAATTAATACTAATTATGCTAAAAGGTTTTTCGGTAATTAAATCGGACAGGGTTCCATCAACAACCCATCCAACTAGTCCTATCCCCGGAAGGAAATAATGAAGTGGTTTGTTTGCTTTACATTACACCAACCACAACAGTTCAAGGCTCATGTACTGTATGTACCTCTGTCGTTATAAACCCTGTAATAAACCAATACAGGCTTTGGATTCAGGGGTTACGATTTGGTTGCACTTTTCCTGTCATATAGCAATTTATAAGTGTTCCATTAACGATAGTCTACCTTCAACTCTGTCATGGGTGGGTGAGTGTTCCAAATCCGATTTATCTGGACACGATACCAAAAACTTATTTACTTTCAACTAGGCACAACCCCATTCTTCCTGATCCGAAATCCGATCAAACTTTACTGAACTTTTTCTCCTTTTTCACAAGCCCTCCAGTAATTGACACTAGTCCTAAACCCAGATTCTAATAAATATGAGTTACCGGACTTTCTGCTGAGCTTCCCAGCTAAAGTATTCGAGTATTGATATTATTACAAGTAAGTAAGGGAAAGTTTTCTCCTTACGAGCTAGACCGCAGTTCTGCCAAGTTGAAGAAGCCTAAGCAAAGGCAGAGGGACTACTGAATTAGTTGAGGTGTGGAAATAGGGAAGAAACCGAATTCGGACTTTCTTTCACCCAGCAGCAGCACAGCTCACCAACCAAACATAACATGACACTACTACCGTAAACTTCGTTCTATAAACATATTATTCCTCCAAATCTCTGCAATAGCGTAGACACAAGACTCCAGTATAACGTATACCAACCAACCACACACCACACGTCTTAATACTTCATCCAGCTATAATAGTAGCAAAGACAAAGAAAGTCCCCCAACTCCTACTTAACTTTCTTTTCTTGATACCGCATCCACTCCAGACTCCACTATACTATCTCTAAAGCATGAAAATGAACCCGACAACTTAACTTACCATCCTCTACTCTTTACCTACTCTTACTCATCTTTCATGTAGCATTACAAAAATACAATTATAATAACGACGAAAAAAAGATAGCAACTGGGATGATGATGATAAGCCAAAGTCAGTCAGGAGTGAGTTCTGAGTAAAGGGAGAAACTTGAGAAGATAAGCCACTACTCGGCCAACCCAGCGAGTATTATCTCTCCTGTCTTGTACTCTGCTTTCACTTCCTTCCTCATGATAAATGATCTTGGTACATCTTATACATATTATTATTACCTTAAAAAGGAGACATCCTTCTTATTCTTTACTTTTGCCAGTTGAATGAATATCTAACCTCAGAGCAGAAATCCCCTGCCCTGTTTTTCTGAGTGGATACTTTTGCGATATTTTTGTCCGTAGTCCGTGGGTAGTTTTAGTTTCAGCTTTATGTGCGTAGGTAGGTAGGTTGGGTTAGGCAAGTTTTTGTTTTCTAGACCGTGTTATTTGTACATGTTTGTTTTGCTTTGCTTGTTTGAAGGGAAAGTCATCGGTGGAAGAAAGACCAATTTACTCTGCCTTGTCGTCCTTGGGAAATAGAAAAAGCAATACATATGTTAAACTTTGAAGTATCATTTTACCTTATGCATACAACGACTCAACGACCAGCATAACATCCCCTTTATATCTTCGTTATCCTTACTTTCTAGCTAGCTTTCATGTCTAGAATCTCTACAACAGCGCTGGCTTTTATATTTCCAACTCTTTAGTCCACGAATAAGCAAAGCGGAGAGAAAGTGGCAGCTGCAGAACAATATATGTATTATGTATTTATCTAGAACATAACAGACATGATGTAGCTTTCTATCCTTCCTTTCTCCATCTAAATATCTAAGTATGTAGGTGTTATTTCTGTCGTGTTCGTGTTATCTTTTTATAGGGTCTTTTCAGAGATCTCATCCCCAAAGAGAGGTTCAGTTGGTCGGGAGAGTTGAAGAATATTATGAGCTTTGATGGGGGGATCCCCTCTCAAGGGACTGGAATTGAAAGAAAGGGGCTGGTCGTTCGTTGGAGACAGATAGGTTTGATACTGATTGTTCATCATTTGACATATTATGGAAGATGATATATATAACGGGATGAAATGAATTACATGGGTGGACAGAAGAGGAAGATGTGAAATGTGATTTGGGGAGAGAAAGCATTTTATTTTTTTATATAGTAAAGGAGAGATCGTCGTAGAGATGCAAAAGATTGCATTGGTGGCAGAAGAAAGATGAAAAATGGGAAGTTAGTATGACTTTACTTACACAGGGATATGACACGGGGTTCTGGACTCGTGTCATGCCATTCTGTAATCAGATCATGACTTGAGTTACGAACGAGGATGACTATGAAGATGATATTGTTTTCGGTCCGGGTATTTCTTGCTGGAAATTGCGAACCTTCCCGACACTTTTATACGTATTTGGGAATACTTTACAGCATAGCATTTACTACGCTGAGATGAGTGTATGGTAACTACCCGGGTATTAGTTTATGCGGCCTTGTACTTGTGCACTCTTTTAGGTTGATACTTTTCCAGACTCAGCTGCTGGTGGGTATTGGCGATGGGAATGAATGGGGTATATACTTGTATATGCTTTCTCCTAGATGGGAAACACTAGTTGGGCTTTTTGGCTGGCGTGTTCGGCTTTTTAGCCGGGTGTCATTATCATAGCTGTAGTGCTTGGATAGCAGCGCTAAGAGGGTTTACAACTCTTTTACGATATTTAGATAAAATATGGGCGAATTATGCTGGAAAATGTTGGATTTAATGGATTCAAATGGGAAAAATAAAAACCCTGTGAATTTAAGATGCAAATGACGATGTAAATTAGCAGATTACTTTATATGACAGCAACTTTACCTAGACAGTTTACATTTTCATTTACAAGGATTCATTTTATTTAACTAAGATTTAGGCCACGACTTAATCCAGATCATCCAGGCAAAAGTTTTTACAACTACTCAAAAATATTACTGAACTTCAGCTCTAATAAAATTGTGATACATTCTTCGGTTTGGCTGATTTAGGTCACACATTGTATGTCAAATATTTTTTTATAGCACCTTAAACCATTTAGAGTATTATTTAAAAAATATTTAGCAAGCATTAATGAATCTAGGCTTCCTACAAATTCAGTAAACTATTTAAATTTTATGATTATTGCCTATAAAAAGCTATTAATTTAATAAGTACTAAGCTTCTTAAGGTGTCCATATGTTTAATCATAAACAGTTACCTATACAATTTTTGGAAGCTTTTCAGACCTGCTATCAAGGCTACCAAAAACAGGCATTGTAACTAGTTTAGTATGTTAAAACCCCTCAACGCTGCTGTAAACATCATTGCCAAGAACCGGTTGTACATACCCTGGAATGAAATCTTGTTCCAGTTCCAATGTAACAAACTTCTAGCCGAAGTAGCCGACCTATCTAATCGTTCTTGGGCTTTCAGATGGCAGTGATATCCTAACTAAAAAGACTTCTACTCATACCATACAATACTTCTTGCTTAAAAGTAATCAACATTAATAACAAATAGCCTTCAGCCTACGGCCTACACACCAAAAGTCTCTCGAAGAAGTGTAGGTGTACAAATATAATACAAAATACCTGCCTTTTCATTCATAAAACTACTTTGGCCCTGGAATTGTGAAAGGCAAGAAGGTATTCTACTGTAGGTCTTCGTTCCTACATACCAAATTTATTTTCAGGGTACAATATAATTTCATCCGTTCAATGTAAATTACAGCAATTAATAAAAGACTTTATATACTCATTTAAACTTGAAAACATAGAATTTTATCCGTCGAACTTTCCTTTAATTTACGTAAATGGAGAAAAGTACGTTTTCTAGTGATCTAGTAGTTCAAGTTTTAATTCATTCACTTCCTTTTGGAAGTTATTAACAAATTATGTGAAATTGAAGTACAAAAATCATTATTACTCATAACCTACCTACATTTACCTACTGTTAATTTAACATTGATGATGATAATAAATACGAATGGCACATTCGTACAGACTCAGTTCAGTAGTTCCAGTTCCAGTTTCCACGTCCAACCATTTCCCAATCCCAATTCCCAACAATTGATTATCTCATACAATGTTACTCAAGTTTCTGGATTTTTAGGCAGAATCATGATTAGCTGAAGAAAAAAGTGAATTTGCTGTTTTAATTTTAGATTACTCAAAATTATGAACGTAATGTTTTCCTCGTTAACTGGAAGTCTTAAGAAGCAGCGAGAAAGGAGTCTGGAGAAGGAGCATGCTAAAACTAAAAGGTAGGATTTTTGGATGAATCCATCCCTATTTTATATAATTCTGTCCTTAGTTTACTACTCTACTTTATAATGATTTAGAGAGCTTGTCAGAGTTGGTTTTTTGGTTATGGGATATTAAGAGAATTCCTATCTACCAAATTACTTATGAAATTTAATATTTAGGGGTTTTACATTTAAGTTTTAAGTCATATTTACCTATTTAATGACCCCAAAAAGAGTTCATTCTTCGTAGATGAATTGCCCAAGCTTGGTACCTCAGATATAATTCTCGAGGGTACATTTTGAAAGTTATTAAAAAGGGATTCACACGGTTGTTGTTTCATTTCATTCATTGACTATCAGTTAACCATTGACCAAGTACGAACCATATCATATGCAAATGGCAATATTGCATTGCTTATCAAAACCCGAAATCTATCATTCTAGATATAAACCAATGAACCATTTTATAAATGGGTTGTACATAATCTGGAGAAAGTTTATTAATTAGTTGACCATATTTATATGCTACGTTTACTTTGCTAAAGCATACTTTGAGTTATCTTTGCTTTACTTCGTGAACTAGGTACTTGGTTTAACAGTTTACGAATTCAAAATAGTTCAAAGTCTCCTATTTGCACGGTCTCATAAGTCATTTAAAGTTAGGAATAATTCATATTATAAGGATAAGTATCGTATTTATTTTTAAGACATTGATATATATTTTAAAGCTTTGCTTGGTTTTTTATTCGTTTAATTTTTTAAGTGGGGTCGGACAAGGAAACCTTACTTAAAACTGTATCTAGATGAAGAGTCAACTCCCGAAAATTTATGGAGCATTTCATATTCTCAGGAAATAATGGAATGACATAAACCTCAGATGGTTGTAGGATGAACTATCAATCCTGTTTCAAATGTGTTCGGTAATTATACCTGTTTATAGAGTGTTGTTTGTTTTATTTTATTTCATAAACCGACTAGGCTACCAAGACTGTTGTACTATCCATTAACTACTTCTAGGTTAGAAAGTCATGGGAATGAGTCATTTATAATTGAAACTACTAAATAACTTGGAATATAAGGTGTAACAAGTTTGTGTGAATTTTACAAAGTGTATTTGACTTAGCACTAAATCCATATTTTATTTGGCTATCAGAAAAACGCTCCAGTAAAATTTTGGGTGAACTTTTACCTTGCTTTTTACCGATGTGAGTACACTTTACCCACTTAAATTCATTTTCATTTACCTGAGCATAAAGTATAAGGAATGGACTGGCATACATTTGTGTAAATGGTCGTATATCAATTTTTCAATTTAAACGTTAGTTAAATTCATTCAGCTGAACGAAAATAGGCTAAGCGTTTGTTGATCTAGGACCAACTAGGGAGGCAGGATTGGACGACGACGAAAAAGGTGATTGAGTTCAATCAGACGCGACATTTTAGTTTATCGTAATGGTATTATTTATACGCTATGCTCGGCGGATGGAAACGTGTATTGATTGTATACACCGATTTACAAGCTTAATAGTAAATTGTGATATTGGACCTATCGCTCAATGTTGAAAGCAAGTAGGAAGGAGTATAGATAAGTTGGACCCTGTTTGCTTTCCCGATATATCCAGTCTGCTTGATATTCTAGGAACATTTTAAATAAACCTAAACTTACTTTTTGGCTAGCATTTTCCAAAACATCCGGATTCCGAATCTAGTTTAACTTGCTAATCAATAAAAACGTACCGAGATCTTTATCCATAGATCCTCTCATGATTCGTTCATCGTTATTTCTTGTACCAACAAAGTTGCACATGTATGCGTAGGTATCTACCTAGTTTGTTTCTGCTGGTTCAAGTACTTCAGTAAAGCAGCTTCCAGCTAGTAGGTATTGGCATTAGTCATTATGATTTGTAACTAGATAAAATTTAAGATCTACTGAAAGTAATAGAGGAACTGAGCCGAGCCGTAGTTGATAAGATCGAGATAAGAGGATGAAAAAACAGGAAACTGTTATATTATATTGGATTAAACATCTTGTTGAGCATATAAGTTTAGGTCGTAAAATGTGTTTCATTACCTCGTCACTCCCTGCGTTCCAAATACTTTGATTCTGTCCACAAGCCAAGTCTTCTTGACTTTCTTGTTTTGATTTTCAACAACTACCCAGCCTTTCCTTATACCTAACTTAACATAACCTACAACTACATAACTATAAGCCCGAACGACAGATGAACAGAAACCATTTGTTTCTTAAAGTGGCGTTATTCCGTTGAAAATAAAAAAAAGAGTCCCAAGGACTCCCAAAACGCAGCTCATCTGTAGTAACATCAAGATGAAGTAAATTAAATGAATCCTACAACAAAAAGTAGAGTATAAATAATGCATGTTTTGTCTAATCTACTCTTGGCAAGGTTTGGGCTAATTTTGCTAAGTCTAAGTGAAGTTTACCCCTGACATATTTTACTCCTTTTCTATCTTTTCTAAAAAGTAGGGAAACCCTCAGCGTCATGCCAGACAGTTTAGTCATTTCAAAGTCTGCTAGTGTAAATAACTTTGACCGGCAGCCCGAACCGGCTACCCGGACTAAAATCATACTTGTTGCTGTACAAATACAGAAACTAGTTTGCATTTTTGGTAGTTGTTCTTTAGATTTACTATCTGGGAAACTAAAACTTGGAAGAGGCAAGTTAAAGATTAAAATGTAATGTATGCAGAGCTGACCACGAATGACCAGAGTATAGTAAGTATTGCATACAACATAAGTGCTTCTCTCCGTTGTTAAAAAAATCGTAGTGAATCATAAATTATATGTTTCCTTAATGAAACTAACGTGATTGCGTGGTGCATTTATTAAAAATAAACTATGAAAGGAAATACCACTAATTTACCAACGTGCATTTGTTTTTTTCCGGATGGATATGATTCAGTATTAGGTGGGGGAGGTATTAGTTTAATTTTCTAGACTTCCTTGCTATTGACATTGGCTTGTGGTGAGAATGGGATTTTCAGACTACTTTTAGCTGCAATATAATACTATCCTGAATTGAAATATATTAGAGTGTAAATAAATACAATATGAATGTGAATTATACAAACGGAATTACGATAGTCACCAGTCACACAGTAAAGCAAGAGTTACAGCCATAATCATTTGCCATTTGTCTGTTGTACAAATCGTAGACTGGCATTGGCATTCAAGTAAATGCAAACAACAAACGACATCCTTAATAACCATTGAAACATTTTATTGTCTATATGGAATGTATTATTGTCAAATCTAACCTTCTTTCTTCTGCTACGTATGAGTGGGCCTGAGAGCTCCATGGACGGTAAATTGAAGTAACCAACCTTATCCAGCAAGTGGCATATCACCCACTTTTCTGACTTCACCATTTATATAAGCCCAGTATTAATTAAACTCCTATTATGAGGGCTATACCCTGAGGACTCAACTCCAAAAAGTCAAACAATAGCGAACCAACCAACCACCATGTAAATACATTTTTATTTAGGAGGAAGTGCTCTGTAAAAATCATAAAACTAAAACGTTCCTTTGTGTTACTTTTTTTCATGAATAAAACAGTATATATTTAAGTTAAGTGGATTTGCCAATACCAATACCAATAAAATGAAACACCCAAGTAATAGAAGCAAAATTGTATTGGACTTGTCCAGCAAATATAGACTTATTTCTTAATGGAAAATTCATCATTCCTATTCTATTTTTTAAACATATATCTAATGCTAAACACATAGATTCATTAGCCTTAATAAATAACAAGCGATCACTCGTTTATTTATAATTCATTTTTATATTCCATCCCCCTTTATTCCACATTGTTTCAGGATATCGTTCTTGATTTCCGTGCTCGATAAGCTCCAGCTCTCATCTCATCTCTCTTCCTTGCCTTCCTGCTCTATCCCAAACTCTTTTTTCTCTAGCATATTCATCTCTGCACTTTCTAGTGAGCTTTTAAACTCGGTTTGTTGGTTTGGTTATGTCGTGAATGTGTAGCAAGCACTTGAGAATAAAAAAGTCTGCTTGGTTTCACCACATCGCATTGTAATAACTACTACTAGTAAAATACATAGTGCAGAAGAGACAGCCAGGCAACCAGTATTCAAGGCAGGAGGAAGGAAATAGACTTTTAGTTAGGTTTCGTTGCTATCTATCCACTTTCTGCATGTTCGGCTGCTTCATTTCAATTCTGTAAGCAGTAGTTGTATTCAGTACGCGTTCTGAATCCATCCAAGTTGGTCCATCCACCCCCGGTATCCGTATCTTCTTAGCTGTAGCCCTAAGTATCAGTGTCATCATCATCATGATCATGATCATCAACAAAAAGTCAAAGCAAACCTATTAAGGTTTAAGGTAGTAGTAGTAGTTGAGGAGCAATATAATACTAAGCCGTTGTGGTCCACAACAACGTTTCATATCCAGTAGTTTGGGCCATGGGGACAAATTTTACCTCTATATAAAGCTGTACTTACTTCCATGAAACCACGAATAAGGAAAAAGACAAGACGGATTAGCTAAGAAAAAGGAGACAGCCAATTTAGAAAACGTAGCGAAAACTTTCCAGTATCGTATCAACTGTCAACCGTTCCTCTGTAGAATCAGAAGTGAGTTCTAAGTTTTAGCTAGGTTAGTAGCTAGTAGTAAAAGTAAAGAAGTTAGAAGAGGTTCGAGACGAGGAAGGAATAATATAATAAAATAATACCGCACCGGGTTTATCCCAACCTCAACTGGAAGTTATAAAAAGTATTGCATATTCCACGCTGAGAGGAAAGGTTTCATGGAGATATAAACTGGAAATGCATGGAAAGAGATGATGAGGAAGCAAGATACATTTTACAGCAAACCAACCTGGAAGCTTGAGCTTTGAGCAATCGTTATTGTTATGTTTGTCGTGTTATTATTCTCATCATAATCTGCAGAAACGGATACTTCTAGGTAGGTAGAGAGTCAATGGTGGCGAGTTTGTTGGTTCATGAAGGTTTGGAAGTTGGAAGCTATCTTTGAGAAGTGTTTAATATTTCCGAAGGTGTGTCCATATCCCTTATTATTACTACACGGAAGTCCAGGGGGGCTCATCAAATGCTGTCTTTATTACGGAGGGAGTGATACATGATCTCAATTTCACGTTCCATTGTGAAGTGTTTATGTACAGTTTTCTCAAGATTTGTGGCTGCGTACAGATGGAGAGGGCTTTGGAACGTTAGAACAAAAACATCCTAACGTCCTACTACTAGTTACTGCTTCGGTGACTAAGAGTAGTGGTAGTCGTAAATAGTTTTGGAAGAAAAAGTTACCCTTTGCTCATCACATTATTACCGTCCGTCGTGCATACTTCAATGTAACGTAGCATAACAACATAAGAATAAGTACCGAAGTTGAAGTTTTGAGAGAACAAGATTATTACACGAGAAATAAGCACAGAAGTTGCAGACAGTTAGCTTCTTACAGAGGTAATACGTGGTAATGGTGCTACAGAGAGTTGTAACAACTAAAACTGATGTAACTTAAATAGGGGTTTGTATAGATGCAACAATTTTAAAACTATACTTTTAGACAGTTTACACGGAATTGCCGTGTTCAAACTTTGGGGATTTGGACTTGAAGTTGAATGGAAAGTAAAGCAAAATAATATAAGTGTACATAAGTGGTCCTTTGCATGTTCTCATGTACCGACGATGCGATAAAACTATAACCAATTAAACAATCCCCACCTTATACCTGTAGAGCTTGTAATTTTGAATCATTCTTCTGACACTTTCCACCAGTCTATTTGATGAAAATTGAGTCGTTTAGTTGAGAGACAGACAGGCCTCTTAGTTCAATGATCTGTATCGGAACAATTACTCATTGCCGATACTACTCTTAAGTAGTGAATGTGGACGGCTTCTATAGAGTGCTAATTGTAAAAATAATTGTAAAACTCAGTCACGACATTAACTATTTCTTCAATGATGGGTGGATGATTTAGACTAGACTTGTATTGTAAACTGTAGCAGTCAACCTAAGACCAAAGACATTTGATGTGATCTTGTTATTCAATGCTTTAATTTCATCCTTTGGTTTCGTGATAAACTTTTTTAAACCGTTGACACGGAATGGATCAATAATCCAATCTAATTTATTGGTTTGTACCTTAATTACCTCCATCTGGACTAGGCTACTATTAACAGGAAGTATTATTATTATAATAATTTATAATCAAGATGGAACGAGTGGAACGAATGTTCATTTTCAAGAAGCCCGTTTATCGAGGATTTCAGTATTTAGAGATGTAAGTCATTCATTCAATATGATTTCAACTTTGTTGATACAAATTAAGTAAATATTCATTTCCCATAGGTTGTAAGTGTAACTCTCATCTAATCAAATGCTTTAGTTTGTCTTTATGGGTACTTACAAGCGCATTTACAATTTAATAAATACATAAAAAATGAGGAATGCAGAACTTCCAGTTTTCATGGGAAAAATACTCTTCCAAAACAAGCTGTCCCCAACCAAGCTTTTTTACTTTTCCTGTGAAACTGTCTCACACGAAACTTTACTTAATTAATCTTATTTATACAAAGCTAAACAGTTGAATGTGGGCTGAAAGCTCTTGATAAACACGTGTTTATTTCAACACAAAGTCAAGATGATTTATTAAGATAGCAGCCATGCCTAGCTGTACACCTCGTTCATAATCCTGTCCAATCTATTTGCTTAACAAAAGCCTCGTCTGTTCATGGAGTATTTAACATGGATGATAATGATAGGAGCGTGGGAGGTAAACAAAAATTAGATCCAGTTGGCCCAGCGAAAATATTAGGGAGCTTCTACAACGCTAGCCAAACTCATTAAGAGGATTTTGTTAAATGAGCATTGAACTCGCCTTCATCTTCACAAATATTTATGTCTAGAAAGCCTGCCCGAGTGCAAAAATTTTTGAGCGTCTTATAAATATTGCATACTTATTCTACCTGGTTTCCTCCGTTTACCTGCTTTATATGGAATCCTATTTACCTGTGCACTTTCCTTGATTTCGTTTACTACCCCTCCCAAGAGAAAGATAGTCGAGAAAGGTCAACTTTACAAGCTTCCACAACTCCCAACTTCTTCATCTCTATCTCTATATTTAGAAAGGGAAAGTCTGGGCGTCCGTAAAGTCATCATTTTCATTACAAAGGGATTTAAGGCTGTCGTCTTGGAATGAAATATGAGAAGGAAGTTATGCATGCAATCTGCCAGAAATATTTGAAAGGGCTGGGGAGGCTTCTGGGGTCTCTCTTTCTCCCCCCATCCGTCCGTTACATCAGGTCGTAAACGTGATATTTCTACTACATTCTCCAGAATCATGTCGAGGGAGAAAATTTGATCAGATCACGTAAAGGTCTCTCCCACAGAGCTCGTTGAATTTACTATTACAACTACAACTTCCTCCAGAGATCAAGTAGTTAGTAGTACTACCTCTCTCAGTCCCTGTATAAGTTATTCCCCAGCTAGCTGCTCCAGTCTAGGCAACTTAAATGCTATCAAAAGCACACGCACCTAACAGACAGACGAATCGACTGGAAGAGAAAACTATTCCCGTGAAATCACAAATGATATCTACCTACTTTGGTAGTAAAATCTCCTGCTGCTGCTAAGAATAGACGAAGTAAGCGTGGCTTATAGCTCGATGAAATTAGAAAGAGTGGAGCAAGTGGGTGCGGGCTATAGTTAGGTTTATGATGGAAAAGTTACCGGTCTATTCGGTACTAGGCAGAGCAGAGATCCCGTTTAATACGTTATTTTTTGGGTGTGGATGTCAGACGTGGAAAGTAAAGTGGAAACGCTAATACATCACAATTCTTTGGCTTGAGGTAAAAGTAAAAGCAAACTTCCCCTGGCTCTGGATCATTTCATGGAATTAGAATTGTGGCTGGATCTGGCTGGATAGTTTGTAGAAATAAAACCAACGATACTCAATAAATACCTAATTCTGGCAGGCAGGAAATTCTGAATTATATATATTCCGTCCCATTTGCCACTAACTTGGCTAGACTATGCATATGGTTCTTATTAGCCAAATATATTAGGTGAGATTGAGCATTAGGCACCACCATCACTTTTATCCCTACTTTACTGCTATAATATTCTTTTACAATAATGCGTCAGTGTTATTGTTTCCCTACCGGTATGGCAGTGGCATGGCAGCCCTAAACCACCCCTAACCCACGGAGATGGAACGGAATCGAAGGAACCCACCGACCAAATGGCCAAATTCAGTTAATGTGTCTAAGCTCCCACAGATTTTATTTATTTTCCGTATGGGCGGAGGTTCATTATATGATTGTTTGTTAGGATAGGCAAGGGTAACCTTTCTAGGAAGATGTAACATTTTATCATCATCCTCGAGCAGAATGTGTATATGTATCCATTTTTCTTTATAAGGGATTAATCCTTGATTCAATGGGAGCAATTCAATTCAATTTTATTTTTGGGAAAGGTGCTTTAGGCCTTTATTGTATCGTTGCGCACTTTTCCTTCCTAAATACATATTATAAATTAGAATCACTGTACTGAAAGACTTGGCATCACATGAAACGTTACGTAGGATGGATGAATGGAGGCGAGCGATGCGATTAGAGTAAAGCGTTTATTTTGATACAGTCCCACAATTATTCACGGTCATTCTCTTTTGTCCTTTTAACTGTGTGAACTTTTCTGACTTGTGTCAGTCTGTGGGCTTTGGAAATAATGACAGTTTAGGCTTTATTTTAACTGTAGGAACCACTCGAATGCAGTGATATACGGGCTTTGTAGTTTTTTTTTATTAATCTAACGTAGAGATGTATCAAAGGAGTTGCCTTGTCTGTAGACTGTGACAAAGTGAACGTGGGATCATGTTTAAACCATTGGGTTAGGTCATTTACAAATATATTATTTCCAATTGCTACCGAATGCCAAGTTCCTTCTTTTCTCTATTTTAACAATGCCAGGAAAGCAAAAAGCAAGTTCAGAGTTCAGTAGGTAAACTTTCTAGTTGCTAGTTCCTAGTAGTAGCACTGATTTAGAAGGTTGGTAAGTTATGTGTATGACTGGTTCAAAGTGGGTAATCCCAGTGCACAAAACTGCAGCTTTTAATACCCAAGAATCTTGCAAGGCATGTTGTATGTCACTCATGGAAATCTTCTTGGTGCAGTTAAGATAATATCTTGAGGCTTTTTTTCAATAGAGGGTTGGGTTGAATGTTAAGATCAAGATCAGTCAATCTGCTTGTACTTTTGCTTACTGTTACTATTACTCCTCCAGTTAACCAGTATGCGTGGTAATAGTTCTAGTCTTTAGTGAAGATTTTTTGTGTTACTTTTCTTGGGATTAAGAATTGCCAAATGTTGCTGGTGTATTTTTAACCTCTACGGTAGTCCTGTCTACATAGAACGACGGTACTTTACATTTAATAATCTTCTTTGACGAATAGCCTTTTGCTCACTGCTTCCAATTATGTGCGCAGAGTTTCAAGGGAATATGATTATATCGATGTTTAATACAGGGCCTTACTAAAATATTTCAATCAATAAGTCTGAAACTGATATGATAATAGTAATGATATGATAATAAGTAGATAAGGAAATTAAAGCAGGGAAGGTTCTCCGAGAAGGAATGTTAATCTTTCTGGAGAAGTATGGAGCCTGAAGGTATGGACAATTATGAAAGTATGTAATGTACAGTATTTGGGTACCTGCCATGCATGTAACTAAGTGTGCTGGTTATAAAAATAGACCAATACATCAGTGTTTGATCATTTCTTGAAACGTTTTTGAAGGAAAGAGATCAATAATCTAAAGGAGAAATGGTAGTGGTCGAGTAGATAGGCCGAGTGAAAGTTCATAAACTATTCTGTGTGCAGAAAGAGGTGATACTCCCACTGGCAGCGTCATACAAGTCATTACACAATATAAATGGGATCAACAGAACAACAGCCACCTAACTTAATTCAAGGTGATGAGGATAGTGAAGACGATGAAGATTTACTGGAGATACACGCCCCATCACAGTCCCTTATACCTTTTTGCTTTTGTTGCTTTTCTGGAGACCACTACCGACACTTGTGCCCCTATAAAATCTCCTCTGCTCGGTCACCCGAAATTCGGATGGCAATTAAAGAAAGAAAAGCACATTTAAAACTACAAAACCTGCCATATTTCATCAATCGGCGTCTTAGACAAGGAACAAATTATAGACGAAACAAGGAATTGCAAAAATGTGGAGGTGGTGGGAGTGAGAGGCAAGCGTCAACTCAGTTTATAGAACCTGATGACGATAGTGAAGATGTAGGTGACGTATCCGAGATAAAAGCATCATCATCAAAGTCCCCTACACCTATTTGCTTTAGCTGCTTTTCTGGAGACCACGAGCCCCGCTTATGTCCCCATAAAATCCGCTCTGCCCGTACCCCCGAAATTCGGATGGCAATTAAAGAAAGAAAAGAACGTTTCAAGCTACAAAACCCGGCATATTTCATCAATCAGCGTCTTAGAAAAGGAGCAAATTATAGACGAAACAAGCAATTGAAAAAATCTGGAAGTGGTGAGAGTTGGAGGAAAAAATGAAACTCAATTGATATAGTTGACGTATCGGAGATAAAAGCATCATCATCAAAGTCCCTTACACCTATTTGCTTAAGCTGCTTTTCTGGAGACCACGAGCCCCGCTTATGTCCCCATAAAACCTGCTATGCCCGTACCCCCAAAATTCGGAAAGTAATTCAAGAAAGAAAAGAACTTTATAAATAAAAAACCCAGCATATTTCATAAAGCGATCTTGTAGAAAACAATCGAATTATGCACACAACAAGCGGTGCCAAAAGTAACGGCAGGGCGGTCAGATAGTGGGGTTTAAGAGCGGCCAAGTGCCTATAATCAGTGCCTAAGATTATATAGTGTATTATACTTAGCGATATAAACCCACATAAAATTAAAAGTACTTTATTGCAAGCCCAAGTTATTTTTGAACAAAATGGGTAAAATATTTTGAAAATAATGAGTTCTGTTCGTTTAGAATAATAAAAACAACTCAAAAACCTTTGAGCAATGGAACCCTACAATTTTGTTGATAATAATGCTTAAAATAACACGATCGTTAGCATAATGTGTGGGTTTGGTTTTGAGTTTTGAGCAAAGCTCTGCAGAAAAAGAGCCCTACAATTAATTCTTAAATAAACGAATGCCTACCATTGGATAATATTACATATAACACCGTAAACTATAGTTTTAATATTAAAGCAACCTAATATCTATTCATTTCAATTTAATTGCCATTGATTGAAGCATTGCATACTTTTTTTACAGAGATGATGAGCCCCAGAAGCTATCAACGGCCATGAATCAGAAAGACAGCAGAACTGCCAGTCCAGGAAGAAAGGGTTCTATGCCTTTGCCTATTCCACGTTTTAATAACCCACAAGAAATCAACAATCTAGTGAATAATGGACTTAGCACTGGAACAGTGCTTACAAATAACAGGCCTGCAAGTGAATTCCGACCTCCAGGCTCTTTAGGAGATCATGGAGATAACACCAATGGACCTGACAGTAAAACCACCTTAAAGATTCATCTAGTTGATGGAGGCTTCAACGTAGTGAAATGCAGTGATACGACAGATATTAAGGTAAGCTAGGAATGCATAAAAGTTTTTTGATTAGATGCTTCTAAAGTACACGAATGTACATACGGAACTGGTTGGTTTGTTCAGCGGAACAAAGTAAAAACAAAAGTTCCAAACCAATATTATGAATCCACGCAACTGCACCTTGTATTCTAAAGATGTTGAACAACTTTTAGATCATGCAAATTGCTCATTAAACTATAATCCTTTCCTTACTTTGCTTTGTAAATACCTGTTTACCAAACCAAACTTGATGAAACCTCGTGGTTGAAGGCATTAGTGCACATCAACTGTTGTAGATGTAGATTTAGAAGAGATAACATGGATTTTCGTAAGATCAGTTAAGAATCTTACGCATTATGAGTACGGGATTTGTAAAATCGTGCTGTGAAATATTATGTAAGCGGAAAGAGGAAAAGCCTGTCTAGAAGATGAAATCGAGGAAGTAACTATTACATTATAACGTGCAGATTGGTAATTAATGCAAGCTTGCAGTTAATTAAACTGTCCGCAGAAGTGGAATGGTAACTTATCCAAGTTGTAAATCATCGGGGCCGTTCCTTTGCTTGAGTTTCCAATAAATGCGATTTCATTAAGGTCTTGAGAAAAATTTGATACATGATAATTTAAGGGAAAAATGAAATGAGGTTAACAAGACGTACTCCAGAAAATAAATCCTTCTTCATACTAATGTACTTCATATTCTTCGTATTGTATTTGCCAGATATAATAAAATGTAAACTAAGAAAGTGTTCAAGGTGTGTTTTTTCTTGACAGGGAATCATACAACTCTTGACAACAAGACTGGCTGCCAACAGCACTCGAGCCTATCAACATTTGTTCACGTTAAGACTAAGGCATCCCAGTTCCAACGAAGTTTACTGGCTTCATCCAGATATGACCGTATTCCAAGTAAGTTTATTCTTATAAAAGGCCAAGCAAGCACGCAGATAGATCAAGGATGCGATGCGATGCATGTTTAATGTTCATACTTTATGTACGTATAAAAAGCTTCTAAACTTTCATTGTGCTTTTATTTTTAGAAATTCTACTACTCACTTTTACTTTGATAATGCCCGGTGTGCGGTTTTATTGCTCGGTTCTGAGTTCTGACAGCTTTTATTTCATGTTTAGTAAGGGTAGAGTATAAGTGTAGTATGATATTCATCTTTGTAAAGAGGAAGTAAATTGGATACGGCTTATTTACATTTTCGTGTCTGTGTTATAATAGGAAAATGCACGCAATCCTCAAGTGTAAAGAATAGCTTTAGTAGCACAAAACAATGTTCGGGATCCGGTTAAATTCAATACAGCTTTTACTGCTTAAGGGTTCCTCCCTCTCGTCATTTTATTGTCCGTGCCAAGGGCGGATGATTAAAGATATTGAGGCAGGAAGCTGAATTATGAATTTTTTAGATTGATGATTCTTTCTTGTATTATGCTTTTATAGTTTGATGTTTAGGAAATGACCCTTTGTCCCATTGCATTGTCCTTAGGATCAAAAGATTGCTCTTGTTTTGTTGGCTTTTAATTTTTTTTATGATTTGTTCTAATTTACTTGCTGGGTTAAAAATATGAAACTCATCATACTGAGTTTAAGTGGGTCTAAGATATAATAACTGATGGCTAAAGTAAAGGGTTGAAAGCGGGGATAGCTACTATTATTTTAGCTGTCACGCATAAAATATGAGTGCTTGATGATACGTCAACGGTTTAAATGATAATTAATGATGTACTCTTTCCAGTTCATAACTAACCATATCGTTCTAAAATACGCACTTTGTTGTCTCTAACTCTAGGTCCGAGAGAAATATGAGAAGAAACAACCTGATCAAGAGTGGAGATATGAGCTTCGAATTAGATATTTTACTAGTGATCTAAAACAGCTTCACGAGAAGGATACTGTGACTTTTCATTATTTATATGACCAAGTACGCCAACCTTCTCCATTTTCCCAAGCTTTTAACCAAAACTCCATAAAACGCTGCATTTATATACTTAAAAAAATTGAAATGTCCATAGGTAAAGGATGATTACCTAACAAGGGATCACGACTCCTTAAATCAAGACACAGCCCTTCAACTTTGTTGCCTCGCCATGCGTCACTATTTCAAAGATATGCAACAACTAGCATTGGATAAAAAGAGTAATTTAGACTACATAGAAAAGGATATTGGACTTCACAAATTCCTGCCGAAAAGCGTTCTAGCCACAACAAAGCAGAAAACCCTTAGGAAACTTATACAGTCAAACTTTAAGAAAATAGTCAACCTAAGTAATAAAGACTGCATGATCAAGTTTCTCGAGATTGTTAGAACTGTTTTACGCTACGACCAGGAGAAATTTCAATGCGCTCTTGGGGTAAGTCATTTTTGCTTACATTTCAGTTCATTGTTTGTATAAACTCTACCGATTTTAATTAAGGTATTTATGTGAATCGCTCCTACTTTGCCATTAAATGAAATGCATACTTTACCAACAACCTTGTATTATTTCTTTTGAGTGTTTATAATCTTGCCGTCCAGACCAAAATAATATAATAGCTAGGCCTCCTGGTTGGTGCCTCTTTACTATAGAACTTATCAAATTCAGAGCTCTTTAAATGTCGTATAAAGTCTTCCAATTGTTCTTGTTTTTACTGAAGCACAAGAGCATAAAATCACAGGGTTCGTGTAATGAATCGAATGCAGATTGTATATGAAACAAATAATATCATTTGTTCAGTCGCCTAACGAATCACTAAAACAATCAAGTCTAATAGCTAAAATATGTTGAGAATTTCGCATACAATTTAATTTCCATCCCATCTACCACCGACAGATGGGCAATCTTTTCATGGTATAAAAAGTGGATAATTTCCGATGATAAGCTTTCACTAACAAGAAACTCAACCAACTACTGTGACTGTATACTTAAAGATATAACATGGAGATTTTGCCTTGTACTGAAATCCAGTTTAGCCTTAGCTCAATTACATCATGCACTCTTTCGGTACACAAAGTGATGAAGCGTTAGTGACTGACTTGCTTAGAAAAAATAACTAAAGTTAAGCATATGGCACAAAGTTGACTTCACGATACGAAAGATGCGATACGGTGCTAAAGAAATGCCGGCCTCATGAAAAAGTTTACCTCCGATTAGAAGCTAGTTGTTTAAATTGCTGATTCATTTTCCAGGGCTATGAACATGGCATAATGTTAACAAATTGTTCTACCCATTTTATTTTAAACACACAGTAGTCCTTCCTAGTAAGCAAACAAAGCTTTGTGTTTGGTCTACGTTTTTTTCTTGGTAAGCTGGACTAAGTTAACTTGTAACTTTTCGACTAAATCTTTATGATCCTTTATACGAAAAAGATAATGTAATGTTTAGCAAGGAAAGGAAACTATTTCCAGGCAAGTCATTCCATTTTACAAGGCTTTTATCCTCAACGAGTCGTACATGGTTATCTACGCTTCCGTTCTGTTTAACAGTAGGAAAGATCTCTTCAAGTGTTTGCTTATAATGTTTCATTTCATCTAGTTTCCTTCCAGTAGCAGTTGTTCTATCTGCTATGATAAATATAATGCTTGGTCATGAAACTATAAGCTGTCGCACTGTTAGTGTCACTGCTGCTGTCATTTGGTACTTTTCTTGTCTTGGAAAAAAATTGGGATGAAGAGATAGATGAGAAACAATGATATTATGACAAGCTGTGCAAGGCTTTTGTTTGTCTTCTATATTTATGGAATAGTAGGCTTGAAGTCTTGATGATTTTATGGAGAAGCTGTTTCAAAGATTGATATGATATGCATCAGATATTGCATGCGTACATTTACTATCTTCAATGCGAATTCAGGATGTAATTAATGGTAAGCAATTGATTTTGTATTATTTTAGTCGGGGTGGTCTGTACCTATTGAGTTGCTGGTGGGTCCTGATGAGGATGGAATTTCGTACCTTACCGAAAGAGCTATTGCGGTAAGTAGCAATTATTAAACTAAGTTCCCTTAAGCGAAGTATGGTCCTATGTTTTTGAAAAGATGCAATGATTAAATCAAGCCAGAAAAAGTGTAGTATTCGGGTTAATACAGGGTTATTGTCGAATATTTAAATCTGTGTGTTGCCTGTAGCTGAAAGCATGAAAAATCATTTTCAAATAGCAATGTTGTTTATTTGAAAAATGGGGAATTTAAGTACTAAAATATTGAGGCAGACTAACTTCCTCCCTTGAGAATTGTCTGATGGAAACAATCATCATATCAAGGATTTGTTATCTTCTGCTGTCAAATACAGTTCAAAAGAGATTGAGTTCCATTATGTTACGTGGTCGTCTTAATAATATGTTTCTACAAAAAACATGATTAGATTTTGCGGTAAATACCATGATTATTTCTATCATAATTGTTTGCCCTAAGCTCATGATGTCTGGAGTAAACTTTTTTGCACGAATGGAATCAATGTCGTTATTACTAAATAATCCAGAGCCTGATATAATCCTTATCGATTGACCAATTCCCATTCATTTATCTCATCTTGCTCTTAAATTAATAATATAATAATCCAACTGGGAAAGAATCTCGTCCAACCAGTAAGCTTTCTCTTAAATTGGCTGAGATAAGAAATGTACCCAACTAAATCGCTAGACTTAAATGTATGATCCAGAAGAAGTCGCGACTAATAGCAATATAAGTTTTCCAGCATGCAACCGAAATAATTGCTAAATACTTCTATAAGTTTCCGACAGTAACTTCTTAAAACAGATTATTCTAATTCATCTGTTGATCCAAACACGGGTTTACCATCGACGGAAACTGCATTCGCTTCATTCAATCTTCAGATAATACTATCATTAAGTTAAACTGCCATCAAAAGTAATTGTGGGTTTCTGCAATGATTTCACGAACACAGACAGATACAAGAGGCGAGATGAGAGATGTTTTCACTATTTCTTGCTATATGCATAAATGCAGATGCAGATTGTATTGCAGCAAGTTCCTTCCTCGTGTGGAACGTCGTTCGTACAGCACAGCTCAACTTGCATGCATGTGCATTTATTTCCCATGAAAAATGTTTTTATGGGGATGAATCTATTGGGATTTTTTATTTAAAATCATTCCACGAAATTGCAAAACCACCGAATCAATACCCTACTGAGAACTTATGGTTCAATTCCGGAGAATGTTTCCTTTTCGAGTTTTTATTTCATATCGTAAAAGATTCTCTACACCTTAAGGATAAAACATAGCATAACAATCCCTAGAAAAGGTTTTGGTCCTCGATTGGTTTTTCCTTTTGAGCCAATTTCTTTTTTTGGAACGACGTTTATGAGAAATAATTCTAGTCTCAGTAGTAATTTGGTATTCCCTGTATAAAATGGGTTCTGCTGTGATACTGTAGTCTTCAAAGTTCATTAATCTTTCACAAGATGAGAAATACTAACTGCCTGTTTCTGATTTATTCAATTCCCTCACAGCCCACAAAAGCAGCCGAGTTCCAAGCCGTTAAAAGTATCCACACTTTAGTGTCCGAATGTGAATTGCATAAGAAAGCAGTTTTGCAACTGAGGATATCCGGGGCTTCGGAATGTCTTACGATAACCTGTCCTTCCCTGACGGACGCGGAGAGTATGGCTGATCTTATAGATGGTTACTGTAGGCTCATCTCTCCATCCCATGGGTCCCTATGGACAAGGAAAGGTAATCTTGAAGTTTTTTTCAGAAAGTTTTATTCATTCCGGCCGTCTATTTCTACATCTTCGTCAGCTCCGCCGATGATAACATATTCATCGATACCGGACTTGATCTTCCAACTATAATAATTTGACGATCGCTCTTCCGCATTTCACTTATTGCTAAAAAGCATGCATGCAAAATAGTAACAATTCTGTTGCAAAGCAGTTAGGTAATGGGAACAGCTAGGTAGCGCGTTCGCGTTATGCATATTATATTGAAGTCAGTAGAAAGATTTCAGGTCGCTTGTGAGAGTTTTTTGAAACATTACAGTTGCTCACATTATATTAGCCAGGAAATAGCTAGTGTAGCGGGTGGGAGGCATTTGTTTTTCTTCGTGGTAAAAAGTGAAAGAAGACGGCATTTGTTCGGTCTCTCTATGATATTTGGTTCTTATTCTTAGTACGATGATGGTATGAAGCCATTAAACTGTCTCCTAGTATTCTACCTAAAGTTTTATCATATCCACGAACCAAGAAGTTTCTTGAAACCTGCCCTGCCAGTTGTCGTTAATTCTTAGTAGTAGCAGAAAAGGATGGATTTCCATGAGAAAATAGCATGTGTATGTTTAGGTTTGGGGTTTTATTGCACCCTTACAGCTAGCTAAACCTAACTGCCCCGAGCTGTGAAAGAATGGGAAAGAAAACACCATGAAAACTATATTGAACTTTAATTTAACTATCACTATCGCCATGAAGTTTTATGGGAAAGGATTATTAGTAATTGTAATCAGTATCGATTACATACTGAAAATGAGATTTCATGGCTTTAATGTGCAGAAATTGTTGTATGTATTTCATTCAAGCTGCTACCTTAAGGACGTGTCCCTGCTTAAAAGGTACCGGCCTTTTAAAGACGTTATGTTTGCATTGAGTCTTTTGGTCTTAGAAAAGCTTTCTTGTCGTAAATGTAGTTATATTGTTGTAGAATAGTCATAAGCATTTTTAAAGTATTTGAGATTATATGCATTTTTAGTTTTTATCTTAATCCACCCTCTGTCCCCCATTTAAATACAAGTTTGGAAATTGTATTTCTGCAGATACTCAACTTCCCCGAGGTCGCAGTCTAAGTCGGAATCCAAGCGGATCAAACAGCCCTGTAGACTTTGGTGATAATTTTATCCAGGACGACTACGCAGAAATAGTGGATGAAGACGGGGATTATTCCATCCCAACTTGTATGTACTATTTCCTACTTTTTCTTTCCTATGGAAAGAAAGTTAGTTTCGACGATAAATAAATAAAATTATGGATGCTTTTCTTCACAAAATGATATTATAATTCAGCTCATGATTACGAGCTAAACAGAGAGAACGTAGACCTGGGCGATATTATTGGACAGGGACAGTTTGGCGATGTTCATCAAGGCGTTTACCGAGCTAAAGACAATGAGCAGATTGCAGTGGCTGTTAAAACATGCAAGTTGGATGCGGACTCTGCAACCACGGACAGATTTCTTGAGGAAGCATGTATGCATTATTCCAGCTTTTAGAGATTTTAATTACCATACCATACATTAATATTAATCTTTAGAAGGAATGTAAATTAAGATGAGGATTTCCTTTTCCATTAAAGACATCATGCAACAGTTTGACCACCCACACATAGTCAAGTTAATTGGAATATGTGGTTCTGCCCCGATTTGGATCGTTATGGAATTAGCCAAGTATGGAGAAATGAGAGCTTTTCTTCAACAAAATAAACCCGTTTTGGACTTATCAACATTGATATTATACTGCTATCAATTGTCCACTGCCCTTTCTTATCTCGAGTCAAAAAAATTTGTTCATAGGTAATTAATATTTATCTTTATGCGTCTTTACCACGGTTGACCGCCGACGGTCTGTTATACCAGACCATATTTGCAGCTTTTAAAAGGGGGTAATTATAATTAAAGTAGTTATAAATATGTATATCGTCTATTTTTCAGGGACATCGCAGCCCGAAACGTCTTGGTTTCAGCTCATGATTGTGTTAAATTAAGTGACTTTGGATTAAGTAGGTGAGGGGAGGGTCGATGCATAAGAGTATTTATAGTTACTTTACTGTGGTCATTGTGGTATCTAAACACGGGTAATTAGGGTTTGATATAAATGTCCGAAATTTTTAGATGGGTGTCCGAAGATCAATGTTACTACAAAGCTTCGAAAGGAAAGTTACCCATCAAATGGATGGCCCCTGAATCCATTAATTTCCGACGCTTCAGTAATCCTAGTGATGTATGGATGTTCGGTGAGTGTATTTAATGTTGCTGGCTGACTGGATATTTCACACTTTCTCGTATATTTATTGACGTTGAGTTGAGTTGTAATAATTCCCTCATTATCTGTCGGTGTTCATATCTTTCCAGGAGTCTGCATGTGGGAGATTTTGATGTTTGGGGTGAAGCCATTTGCCGGTGTTCAAAATAATGATGTGATAGGAAAAATAGAAAACGGAGAGAGATTACCTTTACCTGCAAACTGCCCACCTAGATTATACGCCCTAATGTCCCAATGCTGGTCCTACGAGCCTTCCAAGCGTCCTGGTTTCCAAAGCTTGAAAGAGTCACTTTTGTAAGTAGATAATCCTTCGCACATCTGCTTCCTACAAAAACCCACATTCTGTTCATGCTTACCCATTCCCGAAATATTTTGCAGTGAAGCTTTAATGGAAGAAAGACAGCAACAGAAGGATATGGCGAGAAGAGAGAATCGTCGTTTGCAAACTATGTCATGGGGTAATAAACAGCGTCCATAAAAATATCTTCAACACTATTTACCCTTTAGTACTTTGCCTTTGACTGATGAGCTCATTTTGTTTAGCATCTTCAGCATCTGACGAGCAAGCCCCACCAAAGCCACCTAGAATAGAGCGTCCCCCCGTCTTGGGCGAAATTCAACAACAAACAACCACGTACATCGTTGCTCAAAATCCTGAAATCCTTACACAACTAATGAGAGAAAGTGAACAACGGGGTGTTAATCCTGCAGCGTACTCAACCCCCGCATCAGCGTTCAACACATTATCGGTAGATTTTATCGGCGGAGCTGCAACTTTGGGCTCACCTAAGCGAAAACTCAAAACCAAATTATTTCCAAATTTTTCCCTTGATCATCATTCGACAGAAGATAGCAGGGGAAATTCCGGAAACAGTACAAGTACAAGTCAGCTCACAGGCGACAGTCATAGTCACGGTCACAGTTACAGTGCAACTTTAGGGCAAAATTGCAGTACCCTTTCTAGTCTAGGCACTATGAGTACTAGTTCTAGTTCTGATATTTGTGGTAATATGTCATCCAGCACGCCTGGTGGCTCCAAGCCGGCTTCTAACTATGGAACTTTAGATAAGGTTTCTGAAATGGATTCATTTTTCCTCAATGTAGTAGAACTTTGGAGTGAAAGTCTTTGCATGCGACTTTCATTTTTGTGTCTCTTTTTTGGTTTGCCAACCGTTTTTAAGACTTGCTGCAAACAAATCATTTTTTTTCATATTGCTAAAACTACAAACTGTCTCTTCTTAAGGTTTTATTTTAGTTTCTTTGTACATTTAGTTGGATTTGGGTTTGGTTTTCCTGGTGAGTTCATTTTTGGGAAAAGGTTCTCATAGTTTAACTCTTTTAAATATGCGCTTTCTTCTGGAGACAAAGCTCCAATAATTGAAGCTATGAGGATCGTTTCTGGTCTAAATTTTTTTTTTTTTTTGCATTTTTGGGATGGCTTTTGAAACTATATGTTGTGTGGGGGTGTTGCTTTGTTGGGCAGGCGTACACATGAAATATTACTTACTCTACGTACACGTTATTGCAGGATTCAAAAAATAGAGGTGTAGTTAATGCCGAAGTGGAGCTGAGATATAAGCAAGAGTTAGAACTTAAATTAAGGGAACAGCAAAAGCAGTCTGAGGAAGATAGTAAATGGTTAGCAGAAGAGGAAAGCAACTTGGTAAGTGAGGATAAGGATTTTCAGACAGTCTGAGATTATTTATAGATCAGATTTTGTCGACCTATTTTACATTCGACTATTTGTTTTCAGAGAAAAAGGTTATCCATAACTAATAGTACGTCTGACCGTTCGGATAGTGAATGTGGAGATGTTCCTCCAAACGGGTCACCTGCACCCGCATTCGCACAGTTTGGCGATGCTTCTTCACTAAGCGGAAGCTCGGTGGCTTTAGCCGACTCGAAACTGCTTGTTGTGAAAGTAAGACTTTCTCTCAAAGCTTTAACAGTAGTTTACTAAGATGAATGTAAACGTGGTCGCTTAAAATAATGTATCTTTCCTTATCCAAGAAAATGGAGCCAACCCCCACTGCAGACTTAGATCGTACAAATGATAGGATTTATGACTCTACAACTCTAGTAGTGAAAGCAATCATGGATCTTACTCAAGGGGTACAAAAGCTGGGGAAAGTGGAATATTTAGAACTTGTCAGACACGTAGGCCTTGAGCTTAGAGGACTGCTGGGTAGTGTGGATGAATTGGTTGATATATTTCCATCAACTGCAAAACATGAGGTTTGTAATTTAACCATTTTGTGTACAAATACCACCTCTAATCGTCTGAGATGTCACAGAGAGAGTACAGTTTAATTATCGGCTTTTTTTAAAGGTTGAAATGGCACATCAAGTTCTCAGCAAAGATATGAAGGAGTTAATCAGTTCAATGCGACTCGCAGAGAAGTATAGTTCAACAACTTTGGATATGGAATACCGGAAGTAAGTACACAATTGTATTCTTCATAAAGACAAAGATCTATATTTATGGGGTTCCGTGTCTAAAACAAGTCTTCAACTTTCTAGGGGGATGTTATCAGCAGCCCATGTTCTAGCGATGGATTCAAAGAACCTCTTAGATGTTATCGACTCCATTAGGGTAAAATGCCCGGACGTTGAAGAGTTCATTAAAAAGCGTGGTGAAAACGGACAAGCCCAAGGAGCTGGAGCTCTAATTCCACCGGTTCTCGGTCCCAGCTAATCTAGACAAATAACACCCTCCTACCGCACTAATTGTTAGCATTATTAATCTGTTTCAGTCAATTTGTTAGGTTAATCTTATTTAAATCTGCGTAATTCGTAACAGCGTGCTTTTTGCAGTTTATGCAAGCCTACACTAATTTTTTGTAACCAACTATCAAAGTTGAATATCGTCAAACCAGAGTACTATTTAAAATCACTTTTTAAAGGAAAATACTTTGAAAAGTACAAGTATACGTTACCAGTAGCGCACTACACAACCATCTATTCAGAAAATTGATTTAGTTTAGTAAATTTCGAAGGTGCATAGTGCAAAACAAGGGAGATACAACTCAAAGCAAAATGTACAGCGTTCAATCGAATCATCATACCGTACAGGTGTAGTTACTCCCAATAATGAACAACTAGTCAAAACTAATAATCTAGGATTAGCTCAAATTTGGCTCAATCACTGGTTATAATATCGCATTTCTTGATACCAGTGCTTGATCATTGATCGTTATTCAACTTTAGGTTAATTATCATTCCAAGCGGTTCGTAGTACGTCGTAAGATAATAGTAAGACAACTGAAAGATGATATTTTGCCGTTTGTGTTTCCTCTTTTAACTCATATACTGATTCTTCTATTGGACATCGACATAGATTAACCAGCAGGAATATGACACCCTTACAATGCATTGAATATTTCCGTATTCTTCGATCGGATCAATGAAAGCAATTTGCAACTCCTGAACCATCCAAGAGTACCTTAATATTACCATATACCAATTTGAAATTAAGCTAAATCTAAATCTGCCTGCAAATCAAATTAAATCCTCAAAATTCGAAATATTATTACACAAAAACTAACCCTTCCTATCTTAATGGTTACAGTTTCAGTCATGCAATGTAATATGTTAGTTAGGTTGTTTTAAATTGTCGACTGCTTTAGATTAATACGTTAGACGCAGTCATTGACCAATACTGATATTGGAGAGCAGTTAACTTGTTAAACGAGCTAATTCTAATTAACGTTCGCATAATCAATTGTTTCTTCGAAAAAGATAAGACCGAGAGGTACGTATGTAATGGACACTTTCTTGTCTTTTGGTTGTGATCTCGCAGATAAACTATTAAATCAAGAAGTACAATTAATTAACTCGAAACCTAACGTTGAACGCCTTCTTTCTTTTACATTTTACATATAACTTTATTAGTTACGTTTACAATTTTTACATTGATTCATCTCAAAAGCATGTCTGTCTTCGATGGGAGACATTTAAGGAATCCGTGTTAATCTTATCATCGATGTATCCTAATATACTACAAGAGGATGAGCAAGTCACCATATCGCAGACTAACCATTCGAATATACTTATTTAAAGACTGACTGAAGATGTTTGGATATATATTTTAAGACCTTAAACGCCCGTTTACTTGAACGGGTCTTCAGCAGCAGTTAGCTTAAACCAGTAACCACATTCGCATCGCTTTGGTTCACCCTTGTACAGCCACATGTAATTGACATAAAATGAATCTTCGTGACACACGCATCCAACCAATCTCGATTCATGGGCTGATGGAATTTGTGTTGGCTGATCTTTCGTTCCAGCAGCGCGCTTGACCGTCCTCATGTTGAAGGGATTCTAAGCACAAACCCCAGTTCAAATTAGTTTACCATCAGAAGATTAATAAACAATATAATACAAATCTTTTAAAAATAAAAATCCAGCTCCCCCTACATCGTTTCCTCTAGCGATGGCATCAAGTTCTTTCCTCTCCAACCCAGTAGCGTGTTCCCTGGGATCAGGCATCACTGAAAAAAAACAAAATAACAACGATTAATCTTACGTTATCTATCTTCGATAAGAGAAATTACTTTCGCCTGGAGGTAAGCGCTGGAATGAATACTATAAATGGCATAAACTACCCATAAATGACCCCACCCAAAGCTCTATTAAAACACTGCAATCTTAAAAACGCCAACTACCGTTCAGGTCACGGTCAGGTCAGGAGGGTCACGGTCAAAAATACCTACCTACACAATACCTGGTTCCGGGTCGTTAAAAATAGAACTTCGACCCCCAACCTACCATCCGAACTCCCCACAAAACTCCCATTTAACTCCCATTTTTTCAATTTACAAAAACACAACCCACAATTCAGAAAAAAGGCAAAAAAAACGTACTTTTATCGGCAGCCCTGGCAGAAGAAGTGTGTAAAGAAGAGGCCAAGTAGGGCGACCGCCTCGACAGGTTAAGCGCCGTCCGAACAATAACTCCGGCCATTTCCAAATATAAACACTTTTTATCAAATTAATTCACAAATATTCGAAACTTTTTTTTTTTTGATTTCCAAATTGTAAAAAAGACTTGGTTTAATTTTACGAATGGAGCAACACCCGATTTGGGATGATCTCGGAAGGAGCAGCTCTCTGATGGGAAATTAATGAACAAACCTTCCCGTCAACTTCAAACCCAGTCATTTTATTTCCTAGACGGGAAGGACATTTCTTTTAGGAAATTTAGGAATTTACGAGAGGGCTTGAACCTAGCTAGGAAATTTTAGGAAATTTCATAAAGGTGAGTGTGAGTGTCGTTTTTTTCAAACAAAAGCATCGTTTTACAGTTTTTTAAAATTTACTAGGTAATTATTGACCTATTGTTTATATTTTAGG
Organism: Hydroisotoma schaefferi; assembly: GCA_034682405.1. Taxonomy (NCBI): domain Eukaryota; kingdom Metazoa; phylum Arthropoda; class Collembola; order Entomobryomorpha; family Isotomidae; genus Hydroisotoma; species Hydroisotoma schaefferi. The sequence continues at coordinate 30,288 of JAQFZX010000854.1, forward strand.
AAGAATAATAAGCCGGTTGATTTTTGAGTGGACAAGTGAAGGAACTTTTAATAATCTTTCAAGTTCTTTCTGACGTAAACTAAAGCCGGTAATTTTATTTTATATCATGCGTTTTTTCAGGCTTTTTTTATTGGTAACGTATTTACTGTTTTAATTCCCCTGAGGCCTGGGGAATTATTGAATTAAGTATATTATACAAGGTGCGTAGCGATTTTTAAGAAGGGGGGGGGGAATTATTTAGAGGGGAAATTAAAAGTGGAAATGTAATGTGGTAGCTAAATTCAGAGGAAAGAGGAGAATAGGCCGTTGAGTTTGATAAGAGGAGCTGAGTTATGTTATGTTATGTAATTGGATTATTTTTATTAAATATTTCGTTTTTTGTTGGATTTTTTGTAGATAAGATGTCCGGAGGTGGTGAAAGGTACAATATCCACAGTCAGTTGGAGCATCTGCAGTCTAAATACATTGGAACGGGACACGCCGACAGTAGCAAGCACGAATGGTGTTCAAATCAACATCGGGATACGTACGCCTCGATTCTAGGTCACTTTGACTTGCTGAATTATGTAGCAATTTGTGAGAACGAGTCCAAGGCTCGGGTTAGATTTAACCTTGTTGAGAAAATGCTACAACCCTGCGGTCCACCGCCTGAAAAACCTGAAGACTAGAGTTATTTATACTAGGTTTAAATTGAATTTACTTTAAAGACGTCTAGACAAACCTACTTGTTTAACTATTCGTTTATGATCTTCAGATTTAAGCTGACTTATCTTATTCATTATTTATATTTCTAGGCTATCATTTGCAAGGCGTAAAAAGCATGAGAAGATCAATCAAGTAATGCCTTCATTTTTGTAAATTGTTTAATAGACAATGTGTGTATAGAGATAAGATCGTGTTAAAGCGATAGAGAAAGGCAAATTATGTGGCAAACGTCTGAAATAAAACGTTTTTAACATCGAAATCCATGTGATTGTGTCAAAAATTAGCTGGAATCATAGTAGTTTATTAGGCTCTACAATACTTAAATTGCAACGAAATTGAACTTTGTTTAAAGAACGCATTCCGTATTCGTATTGTCTCATAATAATTTTCCCTTGTTTCAAAGGTCAAATTTAACATCCAGTTAAATTGGGTTTATGGAGTTATTAATATTAATTAATTATGGGGACTACTATTCAGCACAATACGGTGACGGTAAACGAAATAAGAGCGAACACAACAGTAAAATTAAAGCATCATACTACATAAACTAAGTAAACAAGCCTGGTAAATGTCAAGGTAGTAAACTTCAAGCTAGAAAGACGAAGGGATGCTCAAGCTAAAAAGACATGAAGCTGAAGTTAATCATTTAGTAAATCTTTTACCATGCAAAACCCCCAGCTAAGAAGGCTTAGTAACAGCCAAAATAGTAATTTATCAATATCCTTGTAGTCCTCTAACGAAATCAAACCTCAAAGCTTCATGCAGTATCCATGATTCGTGATTTGAAGCTTAAAGTTCCCCAGCGATGAAGATTACGCAGGGTCGCTCGGTATTCAATAGAATATGTATCTATCTATCGTATGGCCCTCTTTTCAGTAACTAAGCAGTAGCTGGGAATTATTATGATGGATTAGATGAAGAAGGGGGGACTACCAGTGCGGTACTTGAGAGTGTACCGTTTTGCTTATGGAAGCTGGAAACTGGGCTGCTCGTGGCAATAGTAAGTAGTGAGGAGTGTGTAATTATCCGAAAACTGGGTAGAAACCAGGGGAGGCTGAGTCTCTGACGCAAGAGCTGACGTCAACGGGTCCCTGCTGACGTAGGCAGACGCTCTACTTGTATATTTACTATGTTTCCACGAGCCTTTCTCCAGGTCATTCCCCGTCCCGAATACCAACACTCTGTACCCCTGGAATGCTCTATCTGTGTTACAGACCTTATCAAAATCCAGCATCGCTTATCAACAAACGGATTATAATCTACACTTTTCTTAACATGGTGTAAAGAACAAAAGCATGCTATTTATACAGGATTTACTACATGAATAGCTAACATACTCCACCATCAAAATCACATCATCATGAGCATGACCATGGTTAGAAGGGAAGTCGGCCAAACAGTATTTTAATTTGTGTCCCTAATTTCCGTCGTCCTTGAGCCTTTTCGTGATTGAAGTTGATCTCGTACTAAATCATTTGCAAGATTAGCCTAACCTCACGTACGCAATTAAGGGTTGGTACTTCATGGGTTAATTTGTGGTTTATGGCTTCGTTTGTGCATTAGATTCGATTAATCTAGCCAATTTACAATTGCTTCTCTTCGAGGAATACTTATCCATGTATCCTTCCACTATCTGCAATTTGGGTTAATCTAAACTTCTTTAAATTAGCAATGCATTTCAATCCTTGCATGTACGGGACGTGCATTTGGCTACAGTTAGAAGTAAAAGTTGCTTTGCAGACAGTTTTTCATATTGGAGAAAGCCCAAAAAGCTGAAAAACTACCTTTCCAGCTGAATGCGATGCCGTTTTACTTATTAGAACTGTTCCTATCTGTATCTAGCATCATATCATTTAGGAGTTTTGGTAGTAGTGAAAGCAAGAATAGTAGATGAGTCAGTTGCAAAAACCCTTGCTAACAGTAATACACCTTTAACTAATGGAAATACTTGTATATCCATCAGTCAGCCAGTACTAACTACTACAGAATTTTTATACTAAATACACTGGAGAAACTACTGAAAGTGCTGGAGAAAGTTATCCAGATATGAAGAGCTATATTCTGTATCAAGTTATAAAAATACCCGCACCCGCCTTTCCCTTAGTATTGAAAATGCCCGGATTCGGTACTAAATCCTGGATACCCGGGCAGTATCCCTGCTAAGCTAGGGCACTACTTTAACATAGGAACCAACCAATTCAATACCTCTAGAAATGGACGGAGCCACGAAGAAGAAAGGATAGACGCTACTTCTTGTACCCAATTCCAAGGAACTCAACCCTTTCGCTCTTCTTTCTCTACCCTTGCCAGGAATTTCACCACTTCTGGAGAAAGTTGAACTATCCGGATGATCTGCTAAGAAAAGGGGCTCTTTCCTTACTTTTCCCACTACAACTCCAGCTCAAGAAAGACAATAAGATATGCACAAAAATGGAAGAAAGTTGGAAACTCCAACTCGATGAACCTTCTACTAATACCAATGCAAATTGCAAATATTAAATAGGCTGAACCGTTTGTGGCTTTATTAGCTATTAAAATAATTGTAAAACATGGTAATTTACAGGAAAATATTAACTAAACTACAACTACTTCGTTCAAGATACTCCTTTATCAATCAACGAAAATATATGATTGCATTTTTTGTATTTTCTTATTAGAAATGCTGTCAAGCTTTATACTGGATCTTTTGTGAATATTTTTGGGCATATCTTCATCGAAAAAATAAACTCTCTTTACACTGTACTCGCGTGGATTTAATGGAATGAAATGAAGTGAATTTTAAAGTAGATTCGGGAATTATATGGGAGTTTTCATTGCCAAGTTTCTGTTGGAAAATTCAATTTTCATGTTCTTACTGAGCAAATAGGAAAGGTCTAAAGTAAAAGGGTGAAAGATAGCATGCATAGTAAATTCTAAATTACTCTGACATGCAGGATGAAAGTTTGCATATACTCGTTTTGATAGTTTTTACTATGCAAAACACAAAAATATCAAGGAAAAGTTCAGAGTTCCATAATAAGACCAAGAAACCTCATCAATCAGTTATTCCAGATAGGAAACTACAAAGCAACTGTGGCGTGCGTGATCCATCAGCTTCTTCGTTAATCGCAACTTGCAACCATCTTTTAAGTACATATGAGACTTTTTACTTTTTTTACTTGCCCTGTTTACTTTCTCTGCACTGGCCTGGAGACAAATAATTGCATAGAAAACCTTCAATTACTAAAAAAAACTTATTAATCTACCGAAACGAAAGACATGCTGGTATGTATAATACATGCATTAGAAACATTCAGTCATGCATCCTTGATAATCAAGACATAAAAGTTGCAGATGTAATTGTACAAGTTGTGGTTTAATCTCGTATCTCTTTAATTTATTTCTGAGACATATGCATCCATGCATTGCATTAAGTAGGGTAGCTCTTTGGCTGTTTTTTACGCTGCCATATTATATCAAATGACATAAAACAGATCTTGATCGAGCTGAAACTCTTATTTGCAAAAGTACAGTAGCTTTCTTCCATTTTGAATTGCTATTATTAAGAAAAGAATGTAGAATACCCAGAAAAACAAGATTATGCTTGAGCCTTTATACATACATTTTATACTTACTGGACATTTTTACTAAAGCTTATTTCAGAGCGAATACCATTTCAAAACTTTCTACTTTGTGAAAAACTATGATTTCCTGACTGCTCTCCGTCGCATAGTTTACATACAATTTTTTGCTAAGGGTCATTATAAGATAGAACTACATTTAATTTAACAAATCAACATAACATGAGTCTCATGAGCCTCATGAGTGAGTACGAGCCTTTAATCAGTATGAATCCGGTCGGATTGAACATGACTTTCATTCATTTGCTTGCTCATCTCGCTCTTACTGCGAACGTAATTGAAATGCTGTATCCGTCAGAATGTTCCAAAAGTGTCCTCCTAACAGGCCGAACCCTTTCTATTAAAAATACTAACTACTATCTCATGAAGAAAACCACACCCGCCTTATATGCATGCTACCCGGCCCAAAACCTTTTATAACTAACTACAGAACTCCGCAAAACGGATGGGACGTGTTAATGTATGACTATTTACACTTGTGAAACCCGGGCTTGCGGGTAGTTTCGTGGAGCGTGTTCTGCTCCGTCTCTTCAAATCCGATCCGAATCTATCTCAGAGGAGTGAAAATGTTAAATTCGGTCTGACCGAAGGTTCCGCCGATCTCCGTGTCCAATCCTCCGAAATTTCTACCCAACCAAGCAAGTAGGCATGTTAATAATAATGTTACCCGTATAACCCGTCTGTTTAGTACCACTACTACTACTTCCACGCCATACTATCTCCCGACTTTTTACTACACCTACTACCTACCTACTAAGAACTCCTAACTTTCCCGTTCTTTGAGTCCTAACTTTCCTGTAGGTTTTGCCTTTCGTTTTTGATACCAGGACACGATACGATAGGCAACTCATCAGACATCCGCCGACCCAGTCCTATTCCCTCTCTCGAACTATAAACTCTTGTTAAAGTTCGCACTGGCTGGCTGCTTAGTTCTCTCAAACGGCTCCAAACTAATGCCGTACAATTCAGTACGAATAGCTAGCTCTCCGCTAAAAAATTTCCCCTATCTCACCAGTGACTAACAGGCCTATATTATCATTATCAATCTATACTTTTAGTCACTAAATACTAGGCCGACGACCAGCACAAAATATCAAAACTTTTTCTCATCCTTCTTTATAAACGCATTCCTCATACATTACCACTCTCATTCCATGCCAAGAACCGTAAACTGACGGCAGGCAAGTGCATTGCATTTGTATACACAAGCGTAATAAAAACTTTACTCAGGGTCGTGGAGAATAAATATTATTGCCATTTCTATTAGCATCAGTTTGGCAGTCACCAATTGGCAACTCAGAGAACCAGTTAGTTAATATATTAACTTAGCTCATATTACAATTACCATTAACTTTTAACTAAGTTCCATTAAAATTTGCTACAACAGGGAACGGCCACAGCGTATTACGTACCGAATACCTAATATCTACTTTCAACCACTGCTACTCCTACACTACAATCCATGCCGGACTTAATACATTTGCGTGTTCTGTTTGCAAAAAGTAATCCGCTTTAGAACGTCTTACTTAGTTTCGAGACTCATCTTAAAAGCATCTATGATATTCTTTCTGCAACCTTTATCTCTATATCTTGAGTCTTGGGTTTAATAACTGTGTGTAGCCTAAAATGTAAAGTATTTTGCTAAATGTTCCAGGTCTAGACTTAATTGTGGTGGTTCTTATAATATCAAGTGTTACACTCGATTACTTTTTACCAGCCGAATAATATGTCTTTTTAATGCCGACTCAAGTGCTATTATGTCTGATTGATCATTACACAATCCTTATTTCCGTGTTGGTGCCACCAATCTGAGAAAGGATAAGTGGTATAGCTAATTATTTTAGCCTTGTGAACTTTTCCTATAATATTCTTTACTGTCGTTCTCATTATTACCATTGCTTGTAATTTTAACTACAAACAGTTTCATTTAACGTTCGATTCAGTTCAGTTTAGTCTTTTGACATTGTACAACCTACGATAAAGGTAGGGACAAGTTACCTATGCTCCTATGCACAAGACAAATTCGAGCTGTTACAATCAAAGTGTAGTTTGACCATTTTGAAGAATGCGAGTTTTGCTGTTAACTCGGACTGGTCAAAACCGGCAAATAGTTCGTGTATAGTTGGAAGCAACTGAAAGTTATTATGAGTATCATGAGTGATCGTTCAACGGTTATATGATTAAACTGCCAAATGAATTTGAATGGCATTTGCATAGGATCTTCCAGGTTTTTTGTGCTACAATTTAATGGTATTCTTGATCCTACTATAAATTCTTGATTTTGGGCCGCATAGCCACATTCATAGGTAAGTCACAGCTTCCAATTTTTACTTATAATTTTATAGGGTTGTTATTATGATCTCACACTTAAAAATATTTAGATCAGATTATAAATAATTTCTAGATGTAATGTACGTAGACGAATGCATGCATGATAGGTCAAAAAGGGTATACAATTTCACTTGATTGTGTACTCAACCACCTACAAAGTGGGAGTTTTGCCAGGCTTCTTGATCAATAATCATCCTCATTCATCAACCAAAGCAGAGCTACCTAGTAGAGATCATCGTTTAGGTTCAGATTACACAAATTTTCATTGACTCCTCAACTGTCAATACATACACCTACCTAACCTAAGCTATTTAAAGATTAGGTGATGAGTATAGCCACATAAGTCATCCTTCTGAGGTTGAATTGAATAGGAAGTTATATGTTAAATGTACCCACATTTTACTGGTTTGATTTAGTAGTAAAAAAGTACCACTAACTATAACTGTATCTGTGGAAGGATTGCATACTTTTCTTCATCGTTGGGTGGCTAAGTATGCAAATATTTACAGGATATAAAATGTGACAAGGATTCATCACTCAATAAGCAAAACGAACTCTTATGCGCATAGGATTACCAAATAAATATACAAGAGTACAAAAACAGAATTGGATAGGATAACGAATGCATGGATAGATGCCAATGCAATGAGATCAGATTAGTAATATATTTAGCTTTTTAAGGCGAAAGTAACCGCAGGAATTTATTACGTTCTCTATTGATATCAGAATGCTGCAATAATGAGATCCAAATTACCTTTAAAACTGATAAATTATCAGTCTGTTCTCATCAGCTAACTACAAGACAGAGACCCTTCCCTAAGTTATGAAATGGTAAAGATTATGAAAATAGGAGTCTAACATAAAAACAACAGCACAACGCTACCCAACCGTAACTGAGGCATCTAATTGTTCAACCTCTATATTTTGCGACAGTCACACTTTTAACCGTAGAGTAGTAAAGATATTATGTAACATTAAGCTTTTAACCGATTCAATGTAACGGAGTTTGTGTAACGAATAAAAAACAATCTTTGCATAAGAAATACGAATCAAAAACAATTTCACGTTTTTAAATTCTGGAAATCCAGAACCCATTTACTTCCAAAGCAGTTTCCTAAAAAAACAATAGTGGATTTCTCCACATGAAATTGCTGAACATGTCCAAACTACCTTTCCATTGCTAGACTAGCTTACTACTGTTACAACTTTTCATGTAGGAATTTTAATTTTAATTAAATTAATTAATAATGTATCGACTGTGTGGCAGTCTTCAAAGAACAAAATAAAAGCATCCTATCCAACTATTCATAATTTTTCTTTTAAATTTAATCCGAGATCTCCTTTCTTCTCTCAATATTTTATGGATATCCATATGTGTCCATTCTCTATTCTAAAAGTCCAAGTGCAGACACCCACCGTAAAAATCGCACGTAGGCATCCGGTAACAACCCAGTAAGTAGCTGGATTAGAATACCGGTACCGGGCTTCGTGACATTATTATTAACGTGCATGGCTATATCAATAGGGAAAAAAGCAAACAGCTAACGAAGTTCTTAAGAACTGCTAAAAAATGACAGTCCACGAAAATATACGTTTTAACGATAAAATTTCAACGGCAAATTTCCTCATGGACTATATGGTCGTTTTCTCGATAACGTGTCTTAATTTGTATGTGGAATGAAGTCAAATGGGAAGTCCCTTAGCTAATCTAAATTTAGGTTATTATCGTTAGATTCAATTTATTGTATTTCCAGTGGAATTAGATAGTAATTGAAATTCCTGCAAGATGCTCTTCTATGAATTGCAGATTGTTACATATCCTGAATATCTTTGATGCGCTGTACAGACGAATGATATTATCCGACCTGAACTGGATACTGTTGAACATGAACTCTCCATGATGATTCTAAGTATTACAACTTTAACTTTTAGCTGAACCTGCCTACTATTTCACCTTCGCCCAGCTTACCGTTGCCACCGGTATCATCGCCATATAACTACGGAAGCTGAGGGAGGCGGTCCAGAACTTTTATTTATATTACTTAGGCCCATCTAACTACCCAAGACTCCACTGCCAACTATATTTAAAACACGTAGACTGCTTGCTACCTAGAATTGTTAGTTTACGGACTCATCCACCTAACAAAAACCAATTGACTCAAGAGCCAGAAATCAATCTCAACTTCATCTCTTTAATCCAAGAATGGATCATTTACACAGTAGTCCGTACCGCTTGGTGACTGCTAATGCTCCAAATATGACATCGGAAAATGAAACTACAGACTTCCTAGTGCAGATGCAGAACTAATGCATGGACATGGATATGAAATCCTGTTGTGAACTGAACTTTGAACTTTAAGGTAAAGCTGTGAAGACGTTTTATTGAGCAACCAACTAAAATCTAAGCACCGCTCTATCAAGCCTCAAGCATGGAATAAAGTACACAAGGATTACACAGTTTACTGCTGTAGCAGACAAAGATGTGGATACTACATGTAGGGAAGTTATTAAAATAAACGGAAACCTCGTCTCATCCCACATTCAGCTAAAACTAACCCAGCAACCGGTTGCTGGGTAAGGTTGCTGGTTCCTTGGGTTGGAACCCAAGGAAATCTGAGCTTTGAGCAAATAATACTATACGAAACGCCAACAATAGAATAAAATAATAGAAAAAGATACCTGAGGATCGAGCAATAATAATAGAGCAAAGTACACTAACTACGCTAAACTGAATAGATTAAAACATTTTAATACAAAATCTTACGTAGTCAACTGGAACGAAGAAAAATACCACTTGCATGGAAGTTATATCTCACGACGGCTAAGTAATCTATGTTCATAACCTAATTCCTACTTATGCAATGTTGTGGGCAGTAGCAAAATAGAAAAATAATTGTTAGTGTGGATATTTGATCTTCTCTTAAACTTAAATGAAGAATTGAATGAATTATAACCAGAGAATCCTACTGAATGCAAGAATAAACCTCCCCTAAATACTCAACAGTAACTAACATAGTGTCTTCAACCTTAAAATGATATGATACAAAGCCAACTTGACACAAGGATTCAGAAACAATGGTTACAGCCACGCTTTACCTTCTTACAAAGCAGAAAAACGATGTCGACTTTCGGCTAAAAGCTTTTATTTGAAGTTAAAGCATAGGTCCGAGAACGTCTTGCAACTTGGTCCGTGGCATAAGGAAAATTGAATTCTCATTATATTATAGGGAGAAATAAAAATATGTATGTAACTCTCTACAGTAAATGAGTGGATTATACCTCCGTTGCTAGACTCTGCAGGTTTTGAATCTGTGTTGAAAGCACTTTTGTAAAACTACTTAACCTACTCTCCTGCCTAAAAGTAAACGGAATCGTACTCCTTTTTTAAATTCACTCCAGAAAACTACTCCATTAAAAACCACGTAGTATTGTAAGAACACTCAAAAAGAATAACGCTCATCGTCATTGGGGTTTAATTTAAAATCCGATTGACTCCCCAGGGTTGCTCCAAGTATCACTACCATTAGCTTCTTCATGGATCAAAGAGACTGCTAACAAAAGCGTAACAGGAGTATCCTATAGCATCCTCAGATAAAAAGAACATCTGCCCCGTACTAGACTACAAGTAGTACCTGCTTTCTCCCTGGGAAAGTATTCTTAGTAACCTTGACCCACTACCCTTAAACTACATCTTGGAGGTACACAGGCACTCAACAGTCAGTCATTGTACCATACAACTACTTATGTACGATAAGTAAGCGCATCAGCCCGGCTGGATTTGCTGTATGATCCATATACCTGTCTTCTGCTAACTTTTACTACACATTTTTTACTACTACTACTACCCGCTTCCGAAGACGGTAACCAGTTTGCATCTAGTCAACTGTCTGCCACTTACCCGCTTTACATCAGGACCCACCTTCTTCATACTTACTGCCGCTGCAGGCTATAGCTACTAAAAACTACCGTTGCGTTACCGTTGCCACCAGGCTGACCAGCGGGTAGTGAGATTTCAGAGATATACGAAGAAGGACTTTAGCGAGCTAAACTATCTGCATCAGAGAGAGAAAGTTACGTTTACGTTGGAGCTACACGCAGGATTAACAGTCGTGCCGAGTTGTAATTACAAATACAAATGTGGTTAGGCGTAACCGAATTGTGATTAGAGTGGTATATTACAGTGTACCAACTACCAACGTCACTTCTAGTCAGAATTGTGTTTAGCGTCAGCCGTCGTACTTCCTGGAAGTCTCAGAATGGGGAATCTCTGCTCAAAGAGGAAAAATAGTGACAGCTCGTCTATCAGATCTGAAGGGTAAGACATGCTGATCCATATTCTACACCTTTTGTAGTTGGTTAATCATGCAAGCCTTGTTTTAGGATCGTAGTGAATTTTTATGAAAGCTTGATTTTTTTCTCCTTTTACAAATTGACTTTAGTACTTGATGAAAAGGATTGCCAACCCGTTGCAATGAATAGTTGCTCACAATAATTAAAAGTAACTTGAACGAATAAGAGAAAAGTTTTTAATAATTCTTTTTACCAAGTTTTAAAAACCTGTCCAAGTTTTGGAAATATAAACCCATCAAAATTTAATTAAATTAGTCCTTATATGGCAGCAATCACATCACAGTAAGTAAGGTATACTAAACTATACTAGGTTATTGCAAGTAGGCGTGAAATGACATAACGCCCAAAAGCAGTGAGTAACTTTCCCCGATCTTATCCTTTGATACCTTAGAGTAAAAGCACATTTTCCTCTAACGAATAGGTTTCAGATAATTAAATAACTTAAACTAAATTAAAGGAATCTGCCAAGGTTGCGCCTTCCACGGCCTTATAAAGTCTACAACTTCATTACTTTTCCAAAACCTTTTTTTGATGCTCTCTCAATCGTACTTGGCTGGCATAAAAGTAATTTTTGCTAACAAGAACTCACTGCAATGAATGTTGTAAATGCTAAGAAAGTATATTTATTGAACGGTCAGGTCAACAAGGAAGTATGTGGACTCCCAAGATACTTTGGAGAACCACTCAACCGGTTCTAAACGTCCGAGTCAGAATGGTGGAGCAACAAGTCAACCGCCCAGTGCTTCCCGACCTGAGGGGTCCGTTGGAGATGATTCCATATCACCCAAAGTCCAACCTTCTGGCGGTGATAAGGACCCCACCAAAGCTGCTTCTTCTACGAATAAAAACCATGCCGTTCCGGAATCATCTTTTTCAGGTAGATAAGTGTGCATTTCATTTCGTATTGGTAGCGTACTACGGTGACTATGCCTCATCAATATCCCATAATATCCATTAGACATACTCCGAAAACATAACATTTCATTAAAATGCAACGTGAGATTTTTTTATTCCAAAACATTTTTACAAACAGTGTTGACTCAGCAGGAAACACTAACTACTTTTTTCTGTTTTCTCTCACATTTATCGTCTTGTAAATTGTTTATGGTAAAAGGGGAAAAAGTTTCTATAGGACTGTCATTTTGTATTATGGTTCTATATGAAGCTGTCTTGTTTATGAGTTTACGTGAAGTGACTATTAATGCGTTCTTTGTTGTTTTTATTGATGATATCTTTCAATATTTGCTCTATATCATTACCGGATTTGGTAGTGTATGCAGCTACCTCAAAAGGAAAAGTAGGATTTAATTTGAAGCATGAAAACGAAAAGTAATCAGATAAATTAAGTTATCCGGTTGCGTCTGTGTCTAAGCCCACGGCGGGCGTGACGACGTCATGTCATGCATAAAAA
>JAQFZX010000855.1:0-42699 GCA_034682405.1 Hydroisotoma schaefferi
GAAACAGTAAAAGTTAAGTTATTCCTTCTTGGAAGTCAAACGGTTCGTTCGCTCGTAGTAGATACAAAACCTTTTTCTTATAGTTCACTTTAAAAATTCTTGTATAGCATGTAGAGGGTTCAGTTTAGGCTCAAAGCTGGGTTAATAAATGGTCAAAAAACTAGTGTATGTATTAAAAATCAAGCTTCTTAAAGTCTAGAATACCAACCGGCGATGCTATATTCAATTTCAATACAATGCAATGGAAAGGTTTTTTCAACTACTTGTCATGCATTGATTGAGTCTACGCTATTATGCATTCAACAAGAGCTATGAAAAATGCATCCTTCTTTCTGATCTCAAAATGCTGACCATGTCAAAAATTCTTTTAGTTTCAAAATCACTGGGAACGAGGGATCCTCACGGAAATACGTCTTTTTAGCCCTTACTTTGTAGGCACTAAATACATTATTACTTTCAGCTTTATTTCAAATGGCCATAAGGATGAAACCAGGAACCAAGAAAGCCTTTATATACTCCGTAATATTCTTGATATTCTACTGGATAGCTCTTAAGAAACGGAGGATAACGGAAACGTTTGAATTAACCATACACTCCGTCGACCCTAAGACGATGTGGGAATACTGGGCAGATTTTTCCAACTTTCAGAAAATTAACCCTACAATGTAAGTACATATTTTTTAACAGTTGGAGTATTTTGTACGGAAGTGTTAATTGCTATTATACAACGTGACTTGATGGAATAGAATCGACTTTGAAATCGACTACGAAAAAGGGACGTATGAGAATTGGGAATATGGCGTAACCTACCTGGAACACTTGACCATGCTACCATTCAATGTTTACATGAAGTCCAAGTATATTGTTACTCCAGAGCAGAAGCGAGGACACTTCTCAAAACCTTTTACAATCACTTCTGAACATGATGCTTGTGTTGGATTATTTTGTAGTAAGTTATAAAAATCTTAATTAATTCAATTCAGCTAAGGTATAACTAAATATTTCATCCACAATTTTAGTTCACTCTGATGCAGAAATGACCTTCTTAACGGATGGAAATCAAAAGAATACGAAAATAGTTGAAATAACATCACTCGAATGCTCCCCAATAATGAACTGGTACCAAAGAGGGGAATTTCGCAGGCAGAAAGAAATGATTTCAGATCAATTAAGGCAAATAGATTTCTCTACTTTTAAATAATAATAAATTGGGAGTTTTACTTTCATTGATAATGTAACAGATTGAAATGTCAAAAATTAACTTATTTATGTGTAAGAAATTCTTAACTTTTATCCCGATGACAAGCACGGACTTTTAGCTAGTTGAATCGTACACAAACTATACTAATATTCTATCTGAATTAATAAAGTTTAAATTCAAAGTTAAATATACATGAACCTTGGCTTAACTTCTTACTTCACTTCTTACGTCAGGATACGGTGACTGAATGCTTAATTGATTTTTAATTTTCTTCTTCCTCTGTAATTTACAAAAAATACGATCGTTAAAATTGATGGAAGTGTCATTCTACATATCATCAACTGGTAATAATAAGCTATCTACAAACCTCCTCCTTCATCGGACGATTCTTCTTCCTCGGATTCAAAAGTGTTATCAGGGATATCAAAAAGATGGACAAGTTGCTAAAAATAAGGAGGATATTAATTATTCGATGTGGATTCTTATTCAAGTGTTTGGTAATAAATTAATTCAGTATTTCGTAATTTCTAACCTTGTTGGGATCTCTCAAGATCAAATACTTTCCATCGGGTTGCTTCATGCACATGTCAATCACACAACGAAGAATGCCCCATGCATTTTCCATATTAAGACTGATTTGAGTTGCAAATTCAGTTGGCTTGAATTGTTGAGTTCCGAGAATAACATGGTTAGAATCGTCTCTCACACTTACTCGGGAAACATACCTGTTGAATAAAGAGCGTTATAGATTAATATCACCTTTTTAAAGACACAAAAACGGAATCTTTCTTCGTATTATAAACTTAAAACCCACCCAAACTTCATCTGATTTGATCCAGCTAGCAAAGATTGTACTGTCCATTTAGCCAATTTACAAGCATTATTCCTAAGCTCATTGGCCAATACGGCACCTCTCTGCGAGTCCAATTTTTGCCTCCATTCAACTCCACCAGAAAACTGGAAATGATTAACAATATTTTAGTACAGGTAATCACGAAATCGCGTGAGTTGAAGTTTTTAATTTTCTCAAAAACTTACTCTAGGATCCCACTCATTCAAAGCTTTCACGTTAATATACTGCATTTCTCCATTAACACCATGCATGACAGCGTCATGTTGACATCTCACAACTAAAACGATATTATTATCCAAGTCCCATTTCCGATATCGATATCCAACCGAAGCCATTTTCTCAACTTCATCTTCACCAATGAATGGATTAGGCTCGGCAAATTTGAAACGTTCCTCCCCCTTCAAATAAAAATCAACAAAACTATAATAAATTCAGTAAATGATAAATCATAGCTTACGAATATGAAGGGTTGAAATTCCGAACCATTTTTAAACATTGTTGAGAAAAGTTGTTACAAACGAAGGTAGCTTCTAAAGCTAAGGTGTTTAACATTTCAGGATCCTCTACAGCAAGTTCATTCGATGTCTCGTTCACAGTTAGCAAGTCTAAAGTTTGTTCAGAAAAAAGGTTTAGCGTTTCTTGAATTTACGTAAAAAGGCTAAGATTGTGGCTAACTAAAGTTTTAACTTACCGAATGTATTATCTCGCTTATCGAAAAACAACTTGTCTCCAATCTTCTGCACAACAATATCCCACGAGTAGTTAGACCGAGTCGCACACATTAAAGTAGCCAGAATGGAATCCGTAGCGTAGACGTTACCCACAGTTTTTGACAACTACAAAATTTAAATACAACTTCCAATATTAATCAATTCAATTCTACTTTTAATCAACTCACAAAAACCCTAAATCTCAGTTAAATAATGCGTTGTAGGCTTCACAGTCAGTTTTGAATACGGTAAATCAAACCTTACGACCGCAAACCAATTACTTTAGCACAGCTTTTATGTCCAGAAAGTATAATCCTTAGACTTTTACTCAGAGGATGATCAAATGTTGTGCATTAACTTCCATTAAATTAAATCCATTAATAAACTCCGTCAAATTACCCGTCGAATAATAGGATCGTCCGAAGTAGTCACAGTATGAAAAATCCTATCAACCGGTTGCAGTGGCCGGTCGTTCTTCACATTTACTCGATCATACGACTTGTCATAAAACTCCATAGCTCCACATCGTACCCTAAAAACCAAGTTCCAAACTTAACTTCCCTCAAAATCCAATCAGTTTCGAATCTCCAAAACGTAAAAAAGCTTACAAATCCTCCGGTTCCTTAACACTCGGCAAACACAACTTCGCCAACCCCGAAAAGTCCATCTCTTCAATACTCTTCCAATCGGCCTTAACGGTCACAGAAGCCTCCCTATTTTTCATCTGCCCCCGTTGGTCATACCGACCACGCCCCCTCTGGTTTTGAAACCTCCGATCCTTCATCTTATTCGACTTAAGCTGCTGCATCCCTCCCTGCGATTGCCTTGTTCCAGGCTGTCTATTTCCCCTGAGATTCCTCTGGTTAGGCCTGAACTTCGACCTCTGGTACATTGGCCGCTGCAGCTTCGTCGTATCCACCAACTGGAACGAGCTTTCATCCTCATCATGGAAATACGCAAACTGGTTTCCAGCTCCGACTCCAAACTGCGATGTATATTTGTCTACAAATAACAAAACAATTAGTACTCGACTCGGCGTAAACTACCGTAATTCCTCGACAATTGGCCGCGGTGTATGCGTGAAAAAAAGAAGATATTTTGGAGCATGTTTAACATGGGAGAGATACCCCTGTTAAACATGTAAAGGATAGCATGCGGCTTAATTAACGGTGGCAGCCTACTGTCGAAGAATTACGGTAAATAGTTATAAAAACAATAAAAAACGTCACATACTCTTCAGAAACTTGCTTTGGAACCGCCTGTCAGGATAGGTCGCGCCCGTCCAGTCGGCGATCTGTAAAAACATAAGCGTTTTAGAAAGTTTTGAACTTTGACCTTAAGGTCAAGACAAGACGCTGCTGTGACTGACCTTTCCCAATCTATCGCTCTTGGCGAAGGGTTGATAAGGCATGTCCTTAAACTGTTCCGGGATGCCGGTAGGTCCCCATCCTGTCTCGTTATCGTGAATTATTGGCGGAGTAAACTTGGCCAGTCCTGGCTTTGCCATTATTCCAATTGAAAATGAGATAACTGACTTATCTTTTTCAAAAATACTAGATTTTTGAAAGTTTTGAAAGTAAAAAACAACAGATTCTGTTGAATTTTTGACTGCGTGTGAAAGAGTTTGTAATTGGGGGTGCAGGATTTTAGTAACCTCTTCAGACGCTAGAGACTACCACTGGATTTGTTATATCAAAAGTAGCAAACAACCGTTCCATCGAGCTGGCTTTTTTATACCAAAAAAATATAGGATTTTTCATTTTTCCAACAGTTTTGGGAATCCGTGGATTTTTTAGATTTTGAATGGCCTAAAACCCAAAAAACCCAAAAAAAACTCAAAAAAAAACTCAAAAACTCAAAAACCTCAAAAACCTCTAATTTTAATTCTAAGATCTAATTTTGTAAAGAAGAAGATCCGTAGAGTGATGCAAATTATTCCATTGCCATTTTTATGAGATTTGGAATATTTTAACATATTATTTCATTGAAAGCCTTTACTTTTTACATGACACAGGAGAAGTGATACTTTGTCTATGTTTGCTACAGTTTTAAGAAGCAAAGTATTTCAAAATTATTACTTTCATTTGATAGTAATTCTAACCCTTGGCGTTTCTAAATCCTGTAACTTCATTCTAGAAGATCTAGTTATAACAAACATATGTATCAATGTATCCTTCCTAATGAAATCACTAATCCACGTCATTCTTACTGCAAGTTGACTCTTCATTGACATGATTTTGATCTATTTTTAGGATTTATACTTGTCTTTGTTATCACATTCATTACCATCATGTTCCGATGACGCAAGTTCTTCCTTTCTTATCTCTGTACCCGTTTATTACGTTTAACCCTATGTTAAACGATTAAAAAATATACGAGGTAGTGCATGGTTGGTTTAACAAATTAACATCATAAACCTTCTATTCAGAATTCAGCAGATGCTTTTTACTTCACTTCATTTTTACAGACCTTCGCTGCTTTTATTGCCACAAAGTGTTAAAATGTTTTAGGACATGCAGTTTCAAAATTGTTTTCTCCTTACGGTTTTTGAAAGCTGGAAAGCCTTTATAAGTTAAATAATGAATGTGGAGTTAAAGAACTTTCAATTTTAGTTTTATTATAGCAGTAATCCTCATGTTTGTCATAGAATAAGAATGAAAGTTTTACTTTTAAAGGTAGACCCACCATTCGATTCCTATGCTGCTTAAGTTAACACTAACAATTTACATAGATAAGCTGACGAGTGAGCTTATCTGCCATTCGGGCAAACAAACATCAATACGTGGCTGACTGAATACTTAGCGGAGTTGAGTTTAAATTGGGTCAGTTTTATTTATTCATTAATAAAACATTCTACGTCACGCAAAACTTCTGTATGTATAAGGTCCCCCGATAAATCCCGATAAGTTCTCGATACCTTATCCTTCCAGAGCTTTCCATCCCATTTATCGCCTTCATCCGAAGAACGAAATTTCAAATGGTTTTAAAATCACTTCCAAAACGTTTTAGCTTAGAAAAGCATTCCAAGAATTATTTTATGCAAAATAATAGTGAATTTCATGCAAAATTGTTACTTCAATAAATACATCACATGAGGGTAAATACTTCACCTCTTCGCGTTTTTATTTACGTTAACTGATTATAAAATGTTCGTCCGGTCATGTTAGGTAATTCTGAATTAGATCACCAATCGGCCTTAAGTGATGATGAAATCAACAAAATATGTTGTGAAGTGTATCGGAAAGCTTATCCAGAATTAGTACAGTCGACTTCTGAAGACGATCTACGATTTTTTACTGATAGCTGCTACGCTAAATATTTTATTAGCGTGGACGAGCAAGGACGTATCCACAACATTTTGAGAAGTCACAATGTTCCGGAAGCGTTTGGTACCTTCCATTCCATAGTGGGCGGACGGTATGTTGTTTATTTCATTCATGACTAGCGTAATTTACACTATAATTTGGATTTACAACTTTTAATTCGGATTTTACGGTATTATATGGAATTACCTCCACCGTCCGTGTACTGTTTAAAATACCGTATTTCCAGAAATAACACCTCCCCAGAAATAATTCCTTCCCCCTATACTGCTCCCACTACTTTTCCAGGTTGTTTAAAGTTTAAATTCCATGTTCGATGTTCCCCTCTCCTTCGAAGTAATAAAGCCCCTGGGGTATTTTTTTAGGGAAATACAGTACTCATCAATGCAGTTGTAGAAGCAGCTATAATGAGATGCTAAATGAATGCCTGTGAAGCTTGAGTATGATTTTTAATTATTATAGTATGCAAGTGCAGCCCTCCCTTGCTCTTGAACTGCTTAAAATATTCTGCCGTAGAAGTGTACTTCACAAAAACCTTATTAGATCGAAGATTGAAGCCTATAGAGAAACTGAAAGTTGGGGACAGGAATTTTGTGACTATTGTGAGGTTAACCTATTTGGTTGCTCTATTCCGAGTAATAGTACCGGTACTGCCAAGCAGATTATTTATTGATACATTACATTAATTATTTAGTTAATTTTAATTTTTAAAGCAGTTAATTAATTATACAGAAACAGAAGCTTCATCTCCTGATTCTTCCGCGATTATCAACCCTCCTGAGGAATCCCTGTTAGGAGGACGTTTAGAAGACGCCAAGAATACGGGTAGGATGCTTCCTTACTTGTTGCATGCAAATACAAAATCTTATCTTCATGAAAAAATAATATTCCAGTCAAAGCTGATATAAATCCGCTACAAAGAGCAACTTGTATTATAATAATCCATATACATAAAACCCAGTTCGAGTTTATTTTCCGGATGTTCGTTTGTGTGTGTGTCTGTGTGTGTAACCGCTATGCATTCCTAAACGCGTCATCCGATTTTGACGTGCAATACGTCGTTTTAAATGGGATGTCAATATCTAGCGATTAGTCGACAAGCCAAATGACCTTGAACTTCAGGGGGGTTAGGGGGAAGGGGCTTCTGACGTCAATGAAATTGTATGGACGCATGATACATCAAACCACACTGAAATCAAGCGTAAAATCGGATGAAAGCAACGAAAAGGGTCTAGGAGTACTGAAAGGGCCTCTAAACGGGGTCAAAGGGTCCCATAACTTAAAAAGACCTGTGTCCAAAACGCGTTATCCGATTTTGACATGCAATACGTCGTATTAAATGGAATGTCAATATCTAGCGATTGGTCGATAAGCTAAATGACCTTAAACTTTAGGGGGGTCAGGGGGAAGGGGCTTCTGACGTCAATGAAATTGTATGGACGCATGATACATCAAACCACACTGAAATCAAGCGTAAAATCGGATGAAAGCAACGAAAAGGGTCTAGGAGTACTGAAAGGGCCTCTAAACGGGGTCAAAGGGTCCCATAACTTAAAAAGACCTGTGTCCAAAACGCGTTATCCGATTTTGACATGCAATACGTCGTATTAAATGGAATACCAATATCTAGCGATTGGTCGATAAGCCAAATGACCTTGACCTTCAGGGGGGTCAAGGCAAAGGGACATCTGACGTCAATGAACGTTAAGGGCGTATGATACATCAAATCACACTGAAATTAAACGTAGAATCGAATGAAAGAAGCGAAAAGGGTCCAGTGGTACTTTAAGGGTCTCAACAAGGGGTCAAAGGGCCCCTTAACTAAGAAAGACGTGTATCCAAAACGCGTAATCTGATTTTGACGTGCAATACGTCGTTTTAAATAATATGTCAATATCTAGCGAGTGGTTGATAAGCCAAACGACCTTGACCTTCAGGGGGGTCAAGGCAAAGGGACATCTGACGTCAATGAACGTTAAGGGGCGTATGATACATCAACTCACACTGAAATTAAACGTAGAATCCAATGGAAGAAGCGAAAAGGGTCCAGCGGTACTGAAAAGGTCCCCAAAAGCGGTCAAAGGGCCCCCTAACTAAAAAAGACGTGTGTCCAAATTTTAAATATATCTGATTTACTTATCAGCTCTTCTCTACGTCTGCTACAACTACCCACGCAGTACAGCACACGTTCTGAGGGCAATACTCTGTCTAGCTAAATCTTATTCCATATTCTATATGGGCTTATCCGACTAGTGGTCATATATTGACTAAGTCACCAGCAATAAGATAGTAATAGGCTAGGAAAGAAAGCCTTCTGTATTTTGGACTCACTTTAAAATATAATGTTCTTATACTTTTTTCAGACAACTCAGAAGAGGCTCCTAAAGGATTGTGCACAAAAATGGCCAAAATCCGTGGTGGAACTGCAGCTGCAGTTGTCATTGTCATTGTGATATTTGGGATTGTCCACTTCAGTAGTGGTGACTCTGGAACGGATGTTCCAAATCGGACAAGTTCACCCTCCGATTACGCTAGCACACTTATTGATGAATATGCTGGCAAAACTATTCCACTAACTAATCAAAATAATACGGGGACTGATGGTAAATTACTATCGCATGAAAGCATTTGTTGGAACAGAAAGTTATTTTGACGGGAGCTAGAACGATGAGTCTCTTTCTCTAATCATTGTTTATTTTTGCAGTAAAGGGATCTCCAAGGATGTTAAACGCCATCCCAACGCCCAGAGACCCTGCCAAAGCATTTCTAGAGCACCATATAGAAATAGGTGTCATACCGGCGTCCTGTCGCGACCTGTTTGACCCCAAAATCTGCACAGTTCCAACGACCTCGCCTCAATCAACTACAGGGCGTGCTCCACTTTCAGATAGAAATAACTCAACCCGATTTGTGCTAGAAAATCCCTCACAAGTAAATTTTTACCGGAAGGGATTATGTAATATTACAGGAGCTTCAAATGGGATAATTTTAGAGTTTTCTGCTTATCAAGAGACGAATTGGTCTTCAATGAATGTCGATTGTTTTGAAAATCTTTACGGTATAAAAATTAGTGGATCCATGAAGCCCGAGGATCTCCACTTTGTATTAAGAGCAGCCCCAAATGTTCATTTGTTAATCCTGGAAGGTGACGAGGTGTGTGAAAGCTTCTACGGTCACTATCCCGAAGAAATTATTTTTTCAAAAGTAGATTTAAAGCACCTTCGTCATCTCCAATTCAATAATCTTTCGGAATGCCTAGGACTTTTGGGCTTTTTCTCAAATGCTGTTAATTTAGAGAACTTGAGCTCACTTGGGTTTCGCGATGTTTACGCCAATAATATGGTGAGTGCAGCCTCCTTAAATTCAATTTGGGAAGGCTGCCCTAACCTGGAGCATTTTTCTTTTATTGGGGGACAACTCTGCGAAGATTGTATTCTATTTAAATCTCGAAAGCCCACCTTAAAATCTATTTCCCTCCATACCGAAAATACTAAAACGGCTCAAACTTTGCTGGCGAATTTAACAATGAGATATAAAACGAAGCTAGAAAAACTTTCTACCAATGTTTCTATGAAAAGTGGTGATGTGGATATACTTATTAAACGCAATCCACTTCTTGTAGACCTTCAAATTAATTTCCAATTTGATAGCCACACCAGCCTATTTTTAAGTTTAAAAAACTTCGGCAACTTGCCTTCCTTACAGAGTTTGAAATTACGGTTAGACTTTTCAGAAACTTGTCGTTGCGTTAGCCAAAAGGACAAGTTTAAGTTGACCAACATTAGATTCCTATCTGTTAGCTCCCTTAGTTTGACTTCGAATTGTAAAATTGGCCCTGGTAAAGGGTGGAAATCTTTGGGAATGGATTATAGTTTTACTAAGGCTAATGGGTTGTGGAGTATTCATGTTAAAAAAGTGGATACTAAAGATGTAGGAGAAATAAAAGCTTAAAGGATTATAACAGCCTTTTTACTACCGTATAGGCTCGAATAGCGTCCCGGGACACTACTTTTTTCACACACATACCGGGGGTAAGTTTTAACATGCAATTAAATGGGGTTAATTATAGTAATTAAAGGGGGACACTATTCGAGAGGGGACACTTTTCGGGGGAGGACGCTAATATTCGAGCATATACGGTACAAATATTTCATCTTACAAGTAATTCTGTCCAATGGTAACGTGCACATATATCGGCCTGTAATTTAGGCCAATCGAAACGATTTATGTCCTCGACCCAATAAGTTAGCTTTTAACATATTGTTAGGAAGTTTCATTTCTCTTATTTTAAAATTGACAAAAACCACTACCATATTTCCGGTTACTACTACCCCATGGAAAAACTCCCCTATCCTTTCCGTGTTAAAAATTGTAATTCGCCCTATCTTATTCATGTTAAGAGAATTCTCAATTTTTGCTCTGAAACAATAACTCACCGGGGGAGTAATTCCCAGAAATTGTTTCAGTGAATACCTTACTTGGATAATTGATTGTTAATGGTTTGGAAGTTTATTGACATTATTAGATTCTAAGATTCTTAGAAAAGAAGGTAGGCACTGATTCACTTTTGCAGTTGTTTTTTTGTAACTTTAGGAGCACAAATGACGTTGTTCTCTAAAAGTTACAAAAAAACAACTGCAAAAGTCTCAGTGCCTACCTTCGTTTGATAATGTTGAATGCACATGCCTTTGAAGTTAATTAAAATTACCGTATTTCCCGATTTAATTTCCCTGGGGAATTATTGTTTCGAAGGAAAAATTATAAATTGTATTCACATGGACAAGATAGGGAAAATTTAATTTTTTAACATCAAAAGGTAGTGGGGAATTATACCGGGGGGGAATTATTTCGGGAAATACGGTATAAGAAAACAACAGTTTTACAGTTGTTTATATGGACAACGCTAGTTTTGGTATTTCCCTAAATTACATGCCGCTACAGGTACAAGTTACCATTAGACCGAATTACTTTTTTGTGTAGGACCAAATGCTTTTTGTAGGCCCGAAAAAGTGTAAGCCTAACACTAGAATTAATAGACATGTTTTTCAGAAACTTTGTACACATGCTGTATTACTTTAAATAAAAATGTACTAAATGTATGTATTTTTCCTCATTCCCAATAATGGGTTTCGTTTGCTTTGACTTATTAAAGCTATAATTGCCAAAATAAGACAATTGTAATTGTGAAGACGTTGAGATGGAAAGGACACGTTGGTAGACTATATTCTGAAATGTTCATAATTCCACCTAATCTTATGTGTCATTCGTAAATCAATGAAATAACCCAACCCAAATCTTTACTTTATGAAACACCCACAACTCTCATCTCATGCCATTAGCATCCGTTCCAAAATACTATGAATTCTTCATGCTTAAATACGTAAGCACACAAGAAACTGACGCAAGGATTATGTTACGGATAATATTTTGCCAGTAATATGATCATTTTTGAAGAAATTACATGATTTTTTCCCCAGACACATCCAACATCCTGTCTTAATTTGTTACTACAGCTTATAAAGGCCGTACGAAGGAACTACACACTATAATAAATTACTAACAAATAACGCACCTACACGAGTAAAGAAACTAACGCAGTATTCTGTTCCTTCGCTTAACGGTTTATTAACCTTTTAGGCGTAGCAGTATAAAGTAAAGTATAAAGTAACCCACTACAAATGCACAAGACGAACTAGTTATTGTACTTGAAATGTTTAACATCTTTCACAGTAGTTTAGTTGTGGTGTAATCATGATGAGAAATGCAGTTGTCATTCCTTCCTAATGCCTCTAACAAAGTTACAGAAACTTAAACATCATCAATCCCAACTCACACAAGCTCTTCGGCAGTAGTTAGTAGTTGTAATAGTAATTGAGGAAGCTGCAGAACTGCTCCTAATGCTGCTAAAACCTGTATATCCATCTGCAGTCCTCCATACCTCTACAACTAGGGCCTAGTGCCTTAGTTGGCTAACTATTTAGCAAAACGATAGTAAAAGTGAAGGAAGACCCACCCTGCCAGCAACAAAAACATCAGTTAATGCTAATGCTAATCATTTTGTATACAATTCATGTGTTGGTACAACCAAAAACCTACAACTCCAGTTGTTAGTTTTAATAAATACAAAGTTGCCATTTGAAATCATATTTTTTGAAATCCAATGACCTAACTTTCTAACTCTGATTAATTAATTTATATTATCTCATTTTGCAGCTTGGAATCCTTAGACTTTTTCTAGATTTTAATTTCAATATACGTCCAAGTTCCAATATTTTGTGCTTCACCAATTTACCTCTTATTCTTTAGAAATGTTTGCATACATTTTTCAAAAAGTTCTCCCTTATTCCTACACACAATATCTTCTCGACAGCTTTGCATATTAGTAGTTAAAACTTGGATGCAACTCTCACATCATGCATGTTTCTCGCCTTTTCACCATTTCATATCCTTCATAATATCCCATAATCATTAGAAGATAATATCAAAAGCTATCAGTACACATAATAATTTCAATAAACCTTTTTTTCTTCCACACTTTAATTTCACTCATCTCTCCTAATGCCATTCCATCCATCTTTCAATAAGCCCCCTTGAATCCCCAATTCAAAAGCTCAAAAGGTATAGAAATCTCCTATCCCCTACAACCAGCTTCTTATAAATGACATACTGTTTTGTGCAGATTATCGCAACCCTCTTACGAACTAAAACATGCTAATCCTAATGAATGGCTGGCTGATGGGGGATGAATGAAAAACACTAATATGATCATGATCATCATATCATCAACCGTCGGAAACAGTTTGTTAAATAATTATAGGAAAAATAACAAGCAGACCTCTTCCCCAACATCCTATCGATCGATGATAATTCTATGTATTTTATTTTACAAGATTTTATTCCCAACTTTGACTCCGTCTAGTGTGGAAGAGAGAGCGGTTTGGCGAGTTCCTGCATATAAGTGTCGTATTTCTGAGATTTCTGATTCCTAGCCCTACTCATACCATTTCATTCACTTATTTAGGCATTAAATGTTTAGAAAATCAAGGTAATTATGACTAGAGAAGATCCCTTATTAAAAAGTTTCTGAATTTTCGGGAAAAAACTCGGGCAACCAGTGCCCGATTTTTTGTAGGAAGTTTTTAGCATATAGAAAGTACGTAAAGATGCCAATAACCACTGGAGCCGCAGCGTTCCTCATGACGCTGATCCCCTCTGCTCTTATTTTAGCAACGCATTTAATGAATGGAGGTGGGCAAGGGGTTTCTAATAGTTCTATGCTAGTTTTAAATAATAATGATACGGATAATAGTAATAGTTACAGGATTAGCTTAAGAGACAGGGATAAAGGGGCTGGATTTTTTGACGGTGATAGTACAAGTGGTAGTTTAGAGATTGAGAGTGATATAAAAAACTCAGTGGTGGTCAAAAAGTCTGTAAGTCAAAGTGGACCTCGGGCTGGGGGAGATAGACCAGTCTTGCCCACGTGTTGTGATATGCAGGTTATCATTGATAAGGATGGGAATCAGGCGCTGGGTCATTGTGATAAGGAGAGTATGGCAGAGAGTGTGACCCTTACGGGAGATTCTTGGAAATTCAGGTACGATTCTTGCACATTTGACGTTATATTATGCTCTATGGGGTTTGTCCTAGATAGATTTCGGGATGAATTCATGATTCGAGGGTGTTAGAGTAGCTAGGTTCAAGCTTTACTCATTAAAGTTGGAGAGGAATTATAATTTAGAACGGTTGAAGCTGGATGCAAAGCTAAACGGTCGTAGGATCCTGCTTTGTTAGTTAAAAGTTATTCATGCACTAGTAATTTTGTTGGAAGCTGCAATTGAGTAGACCTGGTGATCGTATCTAATTATTACACAGTAATTATTAGCAATTTAAGGCGACTTACTCCAACATTATATCTGCTACAGAACGGTTATAATGCTATGTGACCTTATCATTAAATTAATTGGTAAGAAAGCATTAACAATAATTGAGTAATAATAATATGACAATTTTAAAACACTCAAGTAAAAATCCATTTGCTCGTTGCAGTATTATAAATAAGTATTTAAGTCATCGCTTTGATTATAAGATCAATAGATAGATGATTCGTGTTCAGATGCATGCTCTAAATTAATTGTGGGGATGGTCTGGATTTAAGAATATTATTCTAATTACACATGCATAATATTGCTAAACATTCAATTACCCTATTCCTCAACATAACATCAACTCACTTTCATTTCCTCGTATAAAATATCTGTGTTCACAATCGACATCTTACCAATTAAACAAGGTGACTCCGAGTCAGTCCCTAGATGCTAATAATAAGTGTTAAACCACATCTGTCAATAAACTTTTTAGTAAACTAGTTCCCTGATGTCACAGCCGTTAAGAGATAGGCAGAGACACACTATGAATTCTAATATCTAATGTATATTTTACGTTTCCATCAACTAATAGATATGCAAAAGATAGCACAAAAATAAAATCAGTTTTCATTGGACATGTTTTTAAACATCTAATTAAACTGTATTCTTCTAGACTAGACTCCAACTCTTGAATACAAATATTTCAAGTCAGTATTCGCTAATGTGCCAGTTGAATGTTTTACTGAGCTTAGACTTCGCTTTGCATTTACAATACAAAACGGTACAAACAAACCACTCCGGACTTTAAAAAAATAAAAACAATTTTTTAAATTTCATCCTGCTAATCACTTTAATTAGCTCAAGATCATCCATACAAAAGGGAAAAGTTCGTCTGAAAAAATTAGTAGAAACTAATCTACCATTAAACTTGACCATATTAACCAACATTTTACATTTTTAACACAATGTCAACTCTGGTCCAAATACAAGCATTTTTTCTTGTTGAGGGAGCATAACAAGATTATTAATCAAATTGCAGCATCACTAATCAATTAGAAACAACGGAACTGTTATACTAGAGGGTAGATCCGCAAAGTGCCAAATGATGTTGTTCGCATCATTTTAATCGTTAAATAAATTCAGACGTTTAACAACGTGCATTTATGCATCAGTGTCAGTGGCAGTGTCAGTACAGCAGTTGACACTTACGCCACACGCGCTACAAAAAATACAGTTTTATTTATTTGTCTATACCAACATTACTTGACATTTTGCAGAATTAGCCTCTACTTTACATAGTATTACAGCGTTTCTGATTAGTGATGCTATGATTTGATTAGCGTATTCCTTTTATGCTCCCTCAACAATAATAAAATACCTGTAGTTGAACCAGAGACAGTTGACGAGTTGACCCTGACTGTTTTAAAAATTAGTAGAATAGTTTCTACTAATTTTTTCCGAGGATTTTTTATTCAAGAAACTTTTTACTTTGCATGGATGGACATTTTTCTTGTACTAATGAAAGTGGTCAGCAATATGCGAATAAAATAAAGGATTTTTATTGAAAAAGTCACTACTTTTATGCATTGTTTTATTGATGAGGATGGTGTCATATAGAAAACCTGTAGCCAGCCACACGCAATGGTAACTTGGTTCGTTTTGTTTCATTCATAAAACATTAGAAAACCATCAACGCAGATTAAGTTGTAAAAACTCACCACGAGAAATAAATTTGATAAACGCTTAATTGACTTTTCCCTTTCTTTTACCCATCTTGCTTGTGGCGAAGAATCCTTCACGTTTTTTCTCAAATAAGTTTAATTTTTTGGACTACCTAACTACTAAACTGACCGGTGGTCGACAAAATGAGCAATGTTATGGGCATATATGGCTATGAATTGGCAAATTGGCTGCAAGATAAGACGATGAAACCCTTAGAATTCGCTAAAAAATGTAGTAGCCTAAACAAAACTTAAATGACAGAACACATAACTATGAGGTTCTTCTAAAAGATTGGTTTCGTGTGTGAAACGGAAAGTAGCAGAAATACAACACAACTCATGATAACTTGTCATGAACCATCAAAATTATCACTTAAATCATGAAGATTCTTTTAAAGACATGACTGAAACTGAGCTCCTGTCTGTGTGGTTTAGTCAGTCGATTGACAATCTGTTGAAAGTTTAAAACTCACAGAAAGGTACATAGAACACGTTACCAAACTGATGCCTTTTCTTTATAATTTCTAACGTTCTTCGTCTTTCTTCAAACACATCTTCCAACAAAGACTATGTCAAAGGGCAAACTAGACGGTAATTAATTAAGAACAAATTCAGATCCTAAAACATTTTCCCTTCGTTACTCATCGATCATTTTAATATAAGTTTAAGCTGGTTATTGAAACAGAAACAAAAATCCTTAATAATAAACGGCACATGCTAAAATACCAGGATTTTAAGATACCGGAATGAGATTTTCGAAACTGCAACAGATTAAGCACTTCTACATACAATTGACAACAAAAAGTAAAAGTATCCTTCCGTCAAAACAGTCACTGAACTTTCTTTTAAGCCGTTTACAATGATTAATTATGCATAAACCATATTTATGGTATCAACTCATACAAAAAGCTCTCTCAAAAAGTGCGTAACCCAACTACCCAACCCAAGGAACA
This sequence comes from Hydroisotoma schaefferi, assembly GCA_034682405.1. Classification (NCBI taxonomy): domain Eukaryota; kingdom Metazoa; phylum Arthropoda; class Collembola; order Entomobryomorpha; family Isotomidae; genus Hydroisotoma; species Hydroisotoma schaefferi. Next base: position 16,630 of record JAQFZX010000855.1, read on the forward strand.
TGAACATGAACTTGACAATATCAACAAAGAGATTGTGAAACTGCTCACGATCCATGAAGACGCTACGCAATGAACCATTAATTGCATCCTATTGTTTTGCATGAATTTAATGACGAGTAACTTTGCATAGATTAAGTAATGTAAAACGTAACAAATTTATTACCGAGTGACAGCAAAATATTTACCTTAAAAGTAAGCTTGCTCATATATTTTAGCACATTAAACTTTAAAAACAACAATTGATTGACCCTTGCTGAGTTAGATCTTTATCGCATGTTTATCTTTATAATCCGTAATTTTACACTTCAAAATTACTACTGACTGACTGACAAACATTGAAGTGGAAGTAAGGAATGCTTAAGCAAATCCATCGACTATTTAACTTTACGTACTAAATAAATATAATGTATGTAATTATTTACCAATTACACTACAGTTTGAAGAGCTTGATTCAATTCTCAACTTTAAAAACTTGTTTGTCGGGATTGCATATGAATTTACAACTTCAAAGCAATCAATCATCCATACAGCGCGAGTACTGTACTACTGATTGTACTTAGCATGCCATTGCTGTTACAAATTTTTAATTTTTGAATTTTTATAATTGTTTTTTTCTATTTTTTTCTGTAAAAAAACAGACTGGAAAGAAGTAGACCTGCATGCAAGGCTGGGGAATTTGTTGGAAGACTTTCGCTATCAGAACAACTTGAAAATACCTCATATTCAACGTCAAGAGATGCGAATGCTGACAAGAATGACGACCACTTTTTGCCGGATGGGTTTCTCAAATTTCAAAACGAGTACTATCGGCCTGATCAGTACTGCTTAAATGGGTACGATAATAAGTAAAGAGAAACAACATATTTCACTGCATAACTAGCATAACATGTATCATGTTTTTATTGATAAAGTCCATTTTTGGGTTTCTGTATAAAAATCTCATAAAGTTAAATAGTGAACCGATTAATTACTAGCTACTGTAGGATTGGGTACTTTTTAGCAGCTTTTAATCAATGGGCAAGTGGGAAAATATTTTTACGTGATTTTATTATTTTAAATAACGATATCTGGTTTGGTAAGAAAAAGTAATTTATATTGTAAATTCGCTGCACTACTATTGAGTGCAAAGTGGGTAGTTAACAATTAAAATCAACTAAAAGTCTGTAGAATGCTTATAACCAGTTTCATAGCGATGCATGATTTGTTTTTGAATTCTTGATAAGGCAAAGTAGACAAAGTTAAACTATACTTCTTTTTCATAACTTTTTTGCAAGAATAATTAGGTACGCCTCATTTCCAGGTGTAAAAAGATATGCAAATGCAATGGGTGTGTGATTGCGATTGCAGAGAATAATTCTAAGTTATTCTGACTGACAGCTTCAATTTCTCTATTGGATTACACAGTATTTTTAAAATTTCAAATCGAGTTCACCTGCTCTTTTACGAACATCTTATCAGACGACATGCTTTCAAATATTTATAAAAACTGAGCCATTTTTTTTAGCTGAAATAAGATCAGTTCCAATTTAAAACTACAAATGAAAGAGTCAGAAACCCATGAAATCCAAGCTATTTATTTGTAATCCACAGTATCTCATATTCTTCTTGTTATCTTGGTAAAAATCTTACGTTTCTCAGGGTCTGCAAATCATAAAACTAAAATAAACTATGATAACGTCTAGATTTAAAAATGAAGTGCTGGAGATAACAATCTGCAAAGTAAACTGTTCCGACCCTGAGACCCCGTGCGTGCAAAAGTGTTGCGCTCACGATGAAGTGTACAGTTTAGGGATGAACGGAAAGCGAGGGGGTTGCCTACCAATAAATCTAGCGAACAACGAGTCCGTCTGGTCTCCAGTCTTTTACACGGAATTAAATGTCAAATCAACACCCTCAGAAGTAAAGCGTTTAAAACCCCACATAATTCACAAGAATCCATCAACTTTTAAGCATCAATGTCCCAACAAAATTACAACGGTATATCCTTTCGGAGATGATGTGGCTGGCTTCCTCAGAAACGCTTTGAATAGGCCGTTTCCTCAATTGAGGTAATTTTTATTGAGAGACGCTTAACAAAATTATTATCCAATAAACAGTTCGAATCGCAAAGCTTCTACTTTCAAAAAAATATCCGAGTTTATGCAACTTTCTGACCAGATTTTATTAGTTTTCAGCTGAGAACTGACGGTCATCTTATGCATCCGAATGAAACGTCTACAACAATAGCAATTTCTAAGTCAAAGCCTACCCAAAAATACTGCATCGACGGAGTTCAGAACTATGCTCGAGATTCTCTTAAGTTTACAAATCAGGAGGAACAAACCGTTCTATTTGCTTGTTCTATTCCAAATGAAGGTAGGTCCAAATGAAATACAATAAATTAATGAATTAGGCATAAATAAGCTTCTGCAACGTAACCCTTCTGAACTGCTAATGATAATAAAGCAGCCTTCACCTCCTTTCTGCGCAAAGTAGCAATAAGATCTCATATAGTTTTTCATATTTCAATTGCAACCCCGTCTATAAAATTAAGCGTCTGTAAGTCTCTCTGAAACTTTTAGAGCCCGTACAAGCAACTACAACTACAACAACTTCGACAACAACCACCACTACTACAACAACAACCACAACAACCACACCCAGACCAGTAATAATTCCAAAACTTCCAACATGCTGTAGCCTAGACCCAAACCCACCCCCAGGATCACGACTTTCCCATTATTGCATAAACCAAAATGTCAATGAAGAGACAACCCCAAATCCGTCAATCCCGGAGTGGATGGCCGCTCCAAAATTCATGATCTCTAACCGGTTGACAAAATTCAAGTAATTAAATCCCAGTTAACAGAATAAATTCAGTACCAAAGTTCCCAACTAACTATACAAATTGTTCTAAAAACCCTTCCAGGTTGGTAAAAGAACCCCTAAAATGTTCAGACAGTTGGACAAAAGCCTTTATAATGAACTATGAAAACCTCCCCGGAGGCGGAAGTCCCAGTTTAATGCCAAATGGAATGCTTAAGTTTCAAAATGAGTACTTTCGTCCTGGCGAATACTGCGTCAATGGGTAAACTACAAAATCCCCTTTTCATAGCCCTCAAAACCCATTATTTATTCCGAATAACATGCATATTTTTAACATAAATTCCTTCCAGAATATTTCAATCCATAGTGGAAGTTCTCATGTGCAAAACAAACTGTTCCTCTCCGGATACACCCTGCATAAATAAGTGCTGCGGTCCGGGTCAGATATACAGTTTAGGAGCTGGGGGTAAAAAACGGGGTTGCATTCCCCTAGATCAAGGGGAAAGCCCTTGGACCCCTAATTTCTACAATAATATGACCAGCCAAGTACCAGACGATGAGATGACTTCAATTCGTCCCCATTTAGTGCAAAAATTTCCTCCAAAATTCCAATACAACTGCTACAAGAATCTCACTCTTGTGTTTCCCTTTATGAAGGAGGTCGTCCCTTTGATGACCCCTTTGGCTAAGATTAATCTAGAGTAAGTTAATGTTAAAAACATCCACAAAATTTCTATTTTACATCTTTTTGCCTTTCCCCATGCAGATTTAAACTACGGAAAGACGGGAAGGTAATGTACAAGCATCCAGTACTCAAAGACACGTCCGGAAAACACCTCGAGTCAATCTTTAACAATGTGGAATACTGCGTAGATGGGATTAGAAACTATCAATTAAATGAGCCGGAAGGTCCTTATCAAAGTAGGGATGATAAAACTATCCTATTCGTCTGCGCCATGAACCCCAACCCCACCAATAGCTGATTTACTTAAATGCAAAACTTCAAATTAAATTAATGGACGATCCTTAGAACAATACTCAGAGCCTTTACCAAGTTAAAACCTATTTAACTAGCAGACTAAGATAAGTAGAGAAGTAGTAGTAGTTTCTGTATAGCTAGCTATAAACTCTAGGCTTAATTATCTTATCATTGTTCCTCGCTATCCTAATCTTAATAGAATAAATTATTTTTCTACACCACTAAAGCTAATTTTTTTCTGACACGAAGAGGATGGTCATGACATTTGATGAAATGCATATATAGAGCAAAGGTTGCAACAATCATGTAATTATGCATTTATGCCATCAACACAAATAACAAACTTCCGTCATTAACATAGTCTCTTCCGCCAGTCTACTTATCAATTTGTAAGGATAACGCTAAAAACTTAAGAAGTCCGTCTTTCATTGTTTCAACTCGAACTGGCTACAGAACTGGCAAAGTCAACGAGCAGTTCCTTCCTGTATGTACTCCTGGTAAGGAATCCTTTAAACTTGATTTATAAGTTAAATAGTACAACTAATGAATTCTACTGACTGTATAATATTATTCCTAATGATTCCGTCCCAGTGAAACACTTAACGAAAGAAATAATGCTAATGAGGGACGATGCGATGCTTACTAAAGTCCGTGAACTGGGTTAAGTAATAATGATATGATGCAGAAACTTGAGTTCTTTTTTTTGAAAGTGTCGAGGAAAATGCGAAGAAACTAGGATTATTTAATTGATGAGTCTGCTTATATCATTCTGTGTGACACTAGCGGAAGTTGAAAGACTGCTGAATAAATGCATTTTACTACACAGTTTTGTATAAGAAGTAGCTAGGTTTAGTTTTAACCCAGCTCTTAGGTAGAACAAAACAAACCTTACTTGCGAAAGATAGAATGGACCTTATTTTTTAGTGCAACTTTCAATAAAAAGGTCCCTAAAATATTACACCATTTAACTAAAATAAATTCAACAGATTCCAAATATGGAACCCTTAAAGTCCCCCTCATCTTTAAAGTCTATGAAAGCTTCCACAATAATTTTACTACTAATTCCGCTCATACAATGTAGAACTAATGCCGAGTCGGAGCAGCCCTACTTTCCCAGTTTGTTGGTAACCCTTTACGGAAATCCAGCCCCAGCAGCCCCAATTCGACGAAGTTCTAATAACTTCAACTATAATAATGAGAATTACGCAAAACAATTAAACTTCGACGATGATAGAGATGTCCAAATCACGGTTCCCGATTCAGGAGATACAGGAGTTAGGACAGAGTCTAGCCAACAAAGTAGTGGGGGTGACGAACAGCCCCTGCCACAGATCGGGAGTGAAGGAGAGGACAACGGGGGCAGTGGGGCTGACGACAATGACGCAAAGTACATTCTACCAATTTGCTGCAGTATGGAAAGCTCGGATGTGCTATTTTTTCAATGTGAAAATACCCTAAGTTCTTCATCCAAGGAGTTAAAAAGCTTCAAACGAAAGACATGGACTTCTCCTGAACATTTGGTATCCACGAAAAGTTTGACCAAATTCAGGTAAAGGGTTTACTTGTCCACAATTTTGTAAAAAATAATAATAGGAAGCCTGCAATGCTAATAGATGGGCTCTTTGATAAGCTGTCGCCAAGATAAAATCGTGACGGGCATAACTTTCCGGTATTAATGTCATGGGGCGTATTCATAGATTCATTAAAATATAGTTCATGGATTTCTCAGCTATTTTTACACATTTAATCCAACTTTCCAACCTCTTTATGTTTAACGAAGGTTTGAAAGCAGTTTTCTGAAATGTGGCTCGGAAAAATTCTTGGCCAACTTACTCCTAAATTCTACTACTTCACGAGGAAATTACTTCTTTACGGATGGTTACCTCAAGTTCGAAAACGAGTACTATAGACCGGATGAGTATTGCGTGAGTGGGTGAGTTATAAGTCTTTTATCAACTCTGTGTTATTAAAGTTTATCAGTGCATGAGTTCGATTCGGTGTTTTCCGTTGAGTAATGCAAATCATTGATGATGTGACCTTAAGATGTACTAATGATAATAAATTTGATGATGCTTTGTAAAACAGATTAAACCCAGATCTGATCCAAGTTCAAATCTGCAAAGTAAACTGTTCCTCCCCCACAACCCCCTGCATCCAGAAATGCTGCGGCCGAGACCAAATTTACAGTTTTGGTTACGGAGATAACGCTCGGGGATGCGTTGACGTGAAGAGACCCACAAAAAAGTGGTTTCCTACCCTATATCATGATCTAAGTACACAACTCCACCCACAGGAAGTAGTCCATCTCAATCCCCACATAATCCAAAAGTTTCCAACAAGTTTCAAAACCAATTGCAGACTGAATAAGACCACAGTATTTCCGCATGGAAAGGGAATCGCTGGGTTCTTGTCAGAAATAACGCAGAAACCTTTCAGAAATCTGGAGTGAGTTTCTAATCCCGTTTCCAAAATCCGTATTTATGAATACTATTTCATTTTAACCGTCATTTTCTGTAGATTTCGGCTAAGAAAAGATGGATGGCTTCTTTACGGTCGGAGGGATGAAAAGGGTCAGGAATTTCAGATGGCCAAGAAATTAGACAATTATTGTATTGATGGAGCCCAAGATTATGGCGAAAGCTCACTCTTCATCAATCAAGAAAGTCAGACCGTTTTGTTCCTCTGTTCTGGGGGTGTGGATGAAGGTAATCTTAGGAAAAATACTGGACCAAAGGTTTTTAAAAAACTCCAAAATAACAGTAATAATAGTAACCCTCTTGCTAAAGCGCCTCTGAAGGAACCATTACCACAAATAGATAGAACTTATGGGGGGAAAGGTCACGGTAGTTTACAAGTCTTTACTAATTCCTTAATAAGTTTTGCAGTAAACGAACCCCCAAAGCTAAGTACAATTGAAGACCTTAAAAGTAACCAGAATGGAGTAATTGGTAAAATACATGCAGGAACATTTAACGATAAGCCAGTCGAAGGGTTTGAAAACAGTATGAAACTTCTACAAACTAACCCTAAAGAATTATTGCATCCCGTTAGAATACCTTCGAGTAATTCCCATCAATCTTTTAAAAATGTGCATTTAGAAAACGTCAGAAACCCCAATAATCCTGCTCCTATTAGCAGATATTACTACGATGATACTTCCATGTTTTCCACAAATCTTATTACGAGAAGTCCAACTAGTTTCATAAATGCAATCAAAAACAGATATCCAACGGATATTGAAACTCTAAAAGTTTTAGAAATTACCACGACAGTTCCTCCTTCAACTTATACAACTCCAAGAGTATCTAAAAAGTTACCAAAATTTATGACAACTATTTTCAATCACGTTCCAACCAAACACTCGCCTTCCACAGAGAGTTATCCGTTTCCCGTCTACCGTCGACCTACCTAGAGCTCTTTAGTAAATTAAAATCCTTGCGTAGTTTATACCTGTGATAATGTAAGGTTCAGGATTAATAAATCTTATGGGGAAGATGGTCAAAAATACTAAACTGTGCCGTTCTTTTTATTTCTCATATAGCATTTCACACCAAATCAAATTCATCCGACGGGGAAACCATTAAAACAATTTTAAAACCGAAAGTTCCAACAACCCAAATTCATCCGAATATTAACTTAAAATCCGCTGAGGAGTCAGGGTCGATATCGACAGAGTCTATCGACACATCCTCAGTAGAAGAATCTAGTGAAATACAACATCAGACTTTCCCCGGATATAGCGACCCCCATGGAATTAAAAACCAGTCTTTGCTCATTATAAACGGCGTTCTAAATATGGCGAGTAAGGATAACAAGGCCCCTACGACCTTCTCCAAACCCTTATTCAATATGGGACCCATAAACCCCTACCGTGAATATAGTATACAAAATTACCCAAGAAATCCAGTAAATATTATGACTCGTGATTCAATCTCGAAACCTAGCGATTCGAGCATCCCAAAACCACCAACTCAAGTGGTCACCAACCATAATCCTCAAAATAAGGAGAATTTAGGTTCCTCGTCAACGTACGTTTCCCCAACTAATTCTCTAATAGGACCTCAGTCACAACCCCAACTTCACCAAATGCCTCACAAAGTCTCCATGCTTTCTAAGGCTAACGTTGCTCAAATTATGAAAAAGAGGCCAGCCACTGCCCTGTCTCAAACCACGTTTAACCACAATAATAGCCATTCCCCAGTGGATGAAACCGAAGGGGCTGAAGCGACAGTTACGAAAGACTTTTTCCTGGATTCGAGTTCCCTAGCTAGTTTGCCAACTTGCTGTGACTTCTCACCGGATGTCAACGATGGCTTTACCCACCATTGTAGGAACCGAAGATGGGAATCCGCCCCAAAGCATGGCAATGCTTCGGCCAACAATGGAAATGGTACTCAGTTGGAAAGCTATTTTACAGAAAATTATAAAAAGGCCAATGGGATATCATATACTCCGATTTGGCAAGTTCCGGCCTACTTTATGACAAGGGACACCCAAACTTCCTTTGCGTAAGGGAGAAATAACCTAAATCTGTGGAATATAATAAGCCTCGTCAGAGTTAACATTTAAAGAACCTTTTGCATTTAGGCTTAGATCCAACAAATTAAACTGTGGCAGTGGAAAGTTCCAGTTCCAAGGCTTTATCCACAACTTTGAGCAAGAACGGTCCAAAACGTCTGGCGAGAAAAAACATGGCATACTCAAAAACGGGGTTTTGAAATATGACAACCATTTTTACAACCCATCAGAGTATTGCATTAATGGGTAAGTTTTCATTAATCTAGAAGAATATGGCCAAGTAATCCATCCTTAATTAATATTTATGCAAATGCACAGCTGAAAAACCCCCTCACTTTTGGCTTTTATACCCTTAGCATACCTAAATAACATGAAAAGGTCGAGAGTAATACCCAAGATGACTATTTCAGAGACTTTAATTATATTTTGCAGACTAAGTCCAAAGATAGTCGAAGTCCTTGCCTGCAAACCAAACTGCTTTTCCTACGAGACTCCCTGTATACAAAAATGCTGCGGACTTGATGAGATTTATAACTTGGGCCTTAAAACGGGAAACAGGGGCTGTCAACCGAAGAACCTTTCGGAGGCCAAGTTTAGGCCCCACTTGTACAAAGACATGGTAAACCCCGTAGATCCCCGGGATATGGCTGACGTTCATCCCCATTACGTTCAAAGATATCCCCCAAACTTTCAAACCACTTGTCACAATGGAATCACCCTGGCATTCCCCTTCAGCCAAGAAATAGCAGCAAAGTTGACCCCAGCGGATTCGGCCGAAAGGGGAGGCGTTGGATTTAAGCATTTATTGTATGTTTTGTACCTACTGCGTCCCTGATTTACACAATTTTAAAGGAAGGGAATTTAAATAGTTTTTGAATTAACACACAGATTCAGATTTCGAAGAGATGGACGGCTAATTTACAACTACCCTGAACCAGATGGGACATCCTTCGACGCCTTATACGACCGAGGAGAGTATTGTGTCGATGGACTTAGAGATTCTTCCAGTGAACCTTTTCAAAATTTCGAAAACCAAACCATCCTATTCATATGCGCTAGTGAACCTCATTTATCAGCAGAGTCAGGGTGACCGACATAAGCTACGGAAACATAAACTTCGGGAACTGGTGACTTAAATTATTTTTATTACACAAACACTAAAAAGTTACTTACTCGTCAATTTAATAACAAATAAATAAATTTCAAACAAACCGTAAACTTGAGATGATTTTCAGTCCAGAAATATTTACAAGAAGGAGCACGGACGACCCATATCCTGCAATATCAAAGGAACAATATCCATTACAAATTATACTCTCGACAGAAGAAAAGTCTTCTAGCTTTACATAGAAGAATTTCTAACAAACTCTTGGAAATATTTAGTAATAATATTACATAAAGTAAAATTCTTACCACATAAGCAGTCTTTAACCCATGTGTCACGGCTTTATCTTTTCCTTTGTCTTCCATCATCGTCAATAGATCATTTACTCGCTCAGCTCGAACTTTTTCGCCTACATATTTCTTTCGCAGATCTTGTAACTCCTCTCTAAAGAAAAAAACATTAATACAAATCTTCCACACTTTAAACACTGTAAAAACAACGTATGAATGTTTCTACCTCAAAACACCTTCAGATATTTTAGAGCCCTTCAGTTCATCTTGGACAGCCACAAGTTCCCTTTCAAGTGATCTTCTAGTCTTTCTGCACTGGGAATGGTCAGCTTGCGGCAAAGATTCTTCACAATCCCCGACACTGCCATCTCCATTAGGATACAAAGGAAAAACTTTGGACCCTGGAATGACCTTACGGCAGCAAGGACAATGTTTACTACTCTTCAAGAAACCCCTAAACATTTCATAAATGTCATTAATATTAAAAACCCCAAATGAAACAACAACAATTAACAGATTCACCGAGCTTACGTTTGCCACTTCTTAATACAATACGTATGGAAGATGTGCGAGCATCTAAAAACAACAGAGTTAACCTTGTCAACGTACGAATACCTTGGGAGTTTGAGTATATTATAACTTACGGTGTCCTAGAAATAGCAGCATCTTTCCGACTAGAATAACGATTCGTTTTTAAGGCTTCTGCCGGAAGTTGGTGAAGCTGTTCATAGCAAATTGGACAACTGAACCCACCCATTACTCTCCAACCGTTGGAAATCCACCTATAACTGCTAAATACAAAGATAACAAAAGCAATAAATAACTCGATTTCTAAGTCGTAAAAGGGATATGTACCGTATTTCCCGAAATACTACCCCTGGGTCTTAGCCTTATTATTACTTTGAAGGAAAAATTACAAGGAAAGGTAGTGGGGCACTATATGGGAGAGGAATTATTTCAGGAAATACGGTTTGTCGTTAAACGCTGTGAAGTAAAGTAGCGGATGTTTACATACCTTTCCTGGACGGATCAAATCAGTGAACGAAGTCAATAAACAATCAAATCAAACTTTGTCCTTGAATGGAAATGGAAACCTGGAGCTGCTGCTGGAACGGTGCTGAAAAAGGTCATAGGTGAGGTCACAGGTCACAGGTCACAGCAGCTGCTACCGAAATGCAAACTTATTAAAAACGAGGACAAAAATCCTGAAAAAGACGCAAAATGCAGAACGGAACAGACGACGAAAACGAGAGTGAGAGGTGAAAATGTGTGAAAGAGAAAGAGAGAGAGATTTGTGTTTGTGGAAGTTAGTAGAACCCAGAGAGAGAGAGAGAGAGAGAGAGAGAGAGAGAGTAGGAGAGAGGAGAGCTTTCTTCGTCACATCTTTTCACTTCCAAACACTTGAAGATTTTCCGAAGGCAAGGATTTTTATTTGTGGAGGTTTCTTTGCGAAAAATTTTCAGAGTTTGCGAAGGTGTTATGATTATTTCATTTACGAGTTGCGAGATTTTTTTCAAAGATTTTATTCGCGAGGTTTATTAGTAGTGAGATTTTTTTCAAAGATTTTATTCGCAAGGTTTATTAGTAGTGAGATTTTTTTCAAAGATTTTATTAGCGAGGTTTATTAGTAGTGAGATTTTTTTCAAAGATTTTATTCGCAAGGTTTATTAGTAGTGAGATTTTTGCAAAGATTTTATTCGCAAGGTTTATTAGTAGTGAGATTTTTTTCAAAGATTTTATTCGCGAGGTTTTTGTAATATGTTTCTGTTAAATTTTTGCGATTTATTTTCAATCATCTTCCAAAAATTGCCTGAATTAAATTTAGCTAAGACATACTGGGCTTTTATTCGTCAGATATTTGTGACTTTTATTAATGAGACTCTATACTGAAAAATATTTACAGAAGAAGCCTTCCAATGTTAATAAAAATAATAAAACATGACATTTTAAGATCCTCCATAGCTCTTCTAGAGGAAGAAGGGAATGCAAAGCGGATTGATTTTTTCACACTTCTAAAACTTATTGCAATACTTCATTATTTTCAATCTAAATTCAGCTATCCTGTTCCTTGTATGTGGAAACAGGAAATAACACCTTTCTCTCAAGACTTTCCCTAAGGTTAGATAAGATACAGACGTATGCTTGCTTACGCATAGTAAAGTAAGCACTTTTATTCTGAAAAACTCACTTTTAAAGCCCTTTTATTCTCGGGTAGGCTATACTTGCAATCAAGGCATCTTTCCAACATTTATTTAGCTTCAATGGAATGAAATCAAAACGTACGTTAACAACTCAGCTTTGGCTTTACATTTACAATTTATGCCATCCACCTTATACGACAGGAAAGTGTTACTTGTTTGAAAGCTTGCATAAACTACAATAACTTATGAAATAAAGGATATAAAAACATGGAATTTAGCTGGACATCGTTTAGCTGGATATTGAAAGAGTAAGCTTTCTATCCACATCACGGTACCATGAAGGCGAATTCAATGAAGTGTGAAAGTATCATAGCAGCAAGGGAATCCATTGATCAATTAGATTAACCTAATAACTCAATCTCACCTTTTCTACCAGTAACAACAGCAAATATGCACAAAAGCAAACAGCTTTAGTCATGATTAAATAAAATTTAATTCAATAAAGCTTACAGAAGTCTCATTTTCACTTAGTTGTACACTAAAACTACAAAATAAGCATCCAAGAAATATAAAATCAAACCTGCAAATTGTATACCATTAAATAAAATATAGCTCCCCACTATCCAGTACAATTCCCAGGGCTCAAATAAGTGTGAAAAAATAAGGGAATTGATTGAGGAAATCCTATAAAAGTAACTTAATCTGCTAACCCTTTGCTTATCACTGAAAATTAATCTAATCAAATCAGTATTCAGTTGGTAAAAAATAGAAAACTGGCTCAGGAAGCGGTGGGGGAAGGGGGGTTGGTTGGTTACTTTATTCAATCTTCCGTCGATACTAAAACTAAACCAAGGTGACCCCGACCCCCTCATTATATGAGCAAGCTTTGTCTTTTTAAACCCAGAATATCGTTCTTGAAGTCATTTCCCTGAAAAATCTATATTTCCATAAACGAACTCAATTAAAATAAATTGCCCAGTAGCAGTGACACTGTTAAGCGAAGATTCTGAGCTTTGCTCGGGTCACTGGCTAACAGTCGTGTGTCGTCGTGTACCTAAACCTTTGCCCATATGCCGCGGCTTATATACCATACATCCTCGAATAGCGTCTGGGGATACTATTGATTTTTTCGATTTTTTAAGGGTCAAATTTAACACACGATTAAATGGGGATTATGGGGTTATTAATAGTAATTAAGGGGGGCTACTATTCGAAAGGGGACACTATTTGAGGATATACGGTATGAAAAAATGATGTTTTGAAGCATGTTTAACATGAGAGATCTCCTGTTTTACACGTAAAGGATAGCTTTAGCTTGCGGCTTAATTAACGAGGGCGGCATGTGGGCGAGGGGTTAGGGTAGTTTTGATCATGTCTTCTTCTGCAAATGTTGAAAGTTAGCATAACTGCAAATTATTGTACGGTTAGTTTAGGTCGAGATGAAAGTTTTTGGTTGGACTTTCTCCCAGTAAGTCTACGGAGAATGGGGACCTAGAAGGCTGAGCAAACTCCCCGAATCATCCATGTCCCCCTTTCATTCCTCCTATCGTTGTTTTTTAGGTATAAAGCGTTTGCCCGAACTGTACCACCCACTTATTCCAGTTTTAAACACGTATATTTTGTCAGCAATCTTTCTGACATGATAGATGCCAACATTTTTAACAAATCTCAAATGTCACAGTACTTTTCAACTTTCTTCCTGACCGATTCTACAGCTCAAATAGCTCTTCCTCGATCAAATCCAGATCTTAATAACTTCTCTCAAGTTATCATCAAACCTCCAGCTTCTGTAGAAAGTAGCCCTTTTTTTAATATACTAACAACTACTATTTGCATTAGCACTATCAATTTATGAGAAAGGTGACCCTAAACCCCTATCTAGAGTCTGACAGACCGGGCTACAATACAAGGATGTACGGTGACGGTAGTTCAGGTTCGAAAAAACAAATTGGAAAAGGCTGGGGCTGATCTACGTGGATGGAAGTGGAACTCATCGTTGCGTTGCTTTTATAAAAAAAACCTCAAGGATTTACAGAGACAATCGTTACCCAATTCCTAATAATTGGTTTCGATAGAATAGAGAGAAGAAAGGCACAGTTATTGTACAAAATAAACGTATTTCATGAAAAAAATTTTTTCCTGTTTGACAAAATGGAATCAGCAAATGTTTCTGGGAATAGCAAAGCACGCAAGGTCGAGTTCAACCTGGCAAGGGCTGCGGAGACAATTGAAAAATTCAAATTAAAAACCAAATCACCGAAAAAATGCTTGACCGTTCCGAAAAAGCGCAGAAATACATATTGTTCAGTTAACCGACGACATATCACAAGACATTACAATGAAGAGGATGTAAGCGGTTGTGGAAAGGGGATTGCAGGCTTCTGCTTGTTAATAATTGTAGTAGTTATAATTTCAGCATTTCCTTCATCATTTAGAGCTATTTCTTCCGATTACTACATAAGATCTACAGAATACTATAAAAACAAACACTCCAACCGTCCAAAACCTGTTTCATTTCCGCAAGATTTTGGGAATTCGGCAGGAAATAGAAATCAACAACCACCTACAGGTCGTGTGGTCCCTACCACCACCACCAGACCCCACAAGAGGCATGAAGTTAATAGAGTTAATACCTACGAGGGTCGCAAGCACGCACAAGCAGATATCACGGACAGGTTGGCAAAGACGGTATGACAAAACGCAAATTTAATTTGGCAAAGACAAAGTGGCAGGGGGTAAAAGCGCATTGGCAAAATACAAAAGAATAATTGGAAAAATAAGAAATTGACAAAACCAAAATGCATATTGGCAAAATAAAAAATGGCAAAATGATGTCACACCCCCTGATGTCATACCCCTGTCACACCCCCTGATGTCATAGCCCCTGTCACACCCCCCTATGACGATCCCCCTGATGTTACACCCCTTGATTTCCTACCCTCCCCCATTGAACTACCCCCCTCTATGGAAGGGGGCAGGAAGGAAGCCTGAACAAAGAAGCTGAGAGGTCCGCCAAGCACCCGCGTAGAATTTGAGTAAAGCATTTTGATGGATTTGTACCTCCATTAACGTTCATCTCAACCTTTCAACAAACAGCCACTATTTCTATAGAATTTCGTGGAATTTTTTGGATTTCGTAAAAGTTTTGCATTTTTTGTAATTCAGATTCTTGTACTCCAGTTTACAGAATTGTGGATGATAAGTCCGTGTTTTTGTTCGTACTGACGGTAAGTCCCGTATTTCCTGTTTTAATTCCTTTTCCTCCCCCCTCCCCCGGAATAATTCCCCCTCCTGTTTAATTCCCTCTACCTTTCCATGTTAAAAGTCCTATCTTGTCCATGTTAATAGAATTCCTAATTTTTCCTTCGAATTCCAGGGGAATTAAAAACTAAATTCAGTAATTTTGAAAGTAGCGACTTTTTTTTGTGTAAAAATGAACATTTTTTGACCTTGACGTCGCTCAAAATGGGAAAGGTTGTTTTGACATTGACCTGACCTTTCTGCAGGTCGTCCGACTGCATGGAGGACGGGACGGTAGCTATTTTTTCCAGGTGGTACATTAACGTTGTAGGATAGGAAAGCAGAGGAGTTTATTAACATTGAAAGGATACGGATTTTGACATTTTTGGGGGACATTCTCCCAATACATCACCGTCAGACTCTTAAAGTTGTCCCATCAGTAGCCGCTGCTGAGCATCGTAAGTTGAATTTTGAAGTGAATATTGGTTTTTTTTTGTCCAAAAAAAGATACGATACTTTAATTATAAATTGAATTTTAGAGCATAATGATGAGCCGTATATTACCATCCGGTAATGGCAATGATATGACCAATGCTGGCTCAGAACAGAATGCTGTGGCCTTGGTTAGGCCGCATGATAAGCCCTTAACTGCTAACGATACCAAAACATTTATCAGACTCTTAAAAATTGGAATGAAGAAGATTGAGGTTAATTCGTTAAATAAAGCCCAAACTGTGACCGTGAATAGCCCTAACGTTAAGGGTACACCAGCTTCTGGATCCAGAACAAAAGGAGAATTTGAAGTATTGGCCAATTTGGTGAGAGATCCTGTGATTTGAAATCCGTATCAAAAAACGTGAAAGGATGTCTTATTATTTTTATATTCCCTCATTTTTAGTTCACGACCATACCCATGTACACATTCCGCGACGTCTTTACCTTCAGTATTGAAACTTTGTGCCAGAAAGCTGATGAGAGAAACCAATTTCCGTTTATGGCCGCAAATCTGCTTAAAAATCCAGCAACATCGGCCGTGTTTTCAGAGATTCTATTGACATTCCTTCTAAGGAAAATGCCTGTTATGGGAGAGGATGCCAAGAAGGGGAGATTTTATTTACTACTGTTTAAACTCCTTTTAAACTCCACAAGTGTCATTTTCCCTCAGCAGAATCTACCAATTCTACTTCCACATTTAAATCAGATTGTCACAAATTGCTTTGATTTATCGATGAATTCCACCAGTCCTTACTACTATGTGCAGTTGTTGGGAGTCTTGCTGAAATCCATTGGGCAAAACCATTACTTGCTATTCTTACCCCTTCTTCCAAGTCTGCTTCAAAGTATGCTAACGTAAACATTGGCACTACTTACCGTATTTCCGGTTTAATTCCTCCCCCGGAATAATTCCCTTTCAATGTTTAAAGTCGTATCTTGTCCATGTTAATAGAATTTCTAATTTACCCTTCGAAGTAATAAAGCCCCAGGGGATTTAAAACGGGAAATACTGTATGTTTTTATGTTTGGATTGGACCTGTAAGCACATCTAACTTTCTCTTCCTACTTTTCTACAGGAATAAATCGTTTACTATCTAGTTCACAGAGGAAAGTAGTAAAGAATCTGTTCGTGGAACTCAGCTTGTCACTGCCCATAAGAATCGACGGTAACAGCCTGCGACCGTACGTTCCCCAACTAATGAATCCCATAGTAGCGGCTTTGAATGGTTCCCCAACCTTGAGAAACCAAGGTCTGAGAATTTTGGAAGTGTTTGTAAACAATCTAGACCCCAACTTTTTTTACGAAAGCAATCAGCCGGTTCGAGAAGAATTGAAGAAGAGCTTGTGGACGATTCTACAAAATTTAGGGGATAATACAACTGCTGCGACGGCATTCAGGTTTACATTTTAAGACATGCTTTATCTTTACTGCGTGTTGTATATTTTATAAGCTAAATGCTACTTTCTAATTGTGTAGGATACTGAGCAAGATGTGCCGAACGCACAGATACAATTTATCTGAGTCGCAAAACCTATCAGCATACTGTGATGATGATGAAACAGGGCCATTCATAAACCTGAAGTTCCCTAATACCAGCACTCCTGTACGGCTTCCGTTAGAGAAAGTAATCGATTTTGCTGTGGGCTTATTGAAATCAAAAGCTACCAACGTCTACGACTTGAGGCAGTCCTGGCAATTTCTGAAAATATTCGTATTGTACTCCATTGAGTTTGATCCTGCTCCAGTTATCCTCAAGAAGCTAATGTTATATCCCAATGTGGGCAAATCTCCCATGATAAGGCGCAATGCAATACGGGTGACTGATGGAAAGGCCCGACAGATTTTAGTTAAAGCCTTCTCTGGTTGGCTTGTAGCAATTGGGATACAGCAGATTAGAAAAGAAGTGCATTGTCTACTGTTTCCTCTGCTCAGGCATATTGCAATGGCAGCGACGGTGAAGCAAACTTGTACTGGGAGCATGGATCCATTATTTCCATTTGATTCTATGGCCAGCATTCTTGCCGCTGAGACTGTAAACCGAAAGAACTCTGTTCTTTTAAGCATATCTGTGATGATTCAGTTTGTGATAATCATCATGGGATCAAAAGATGAGGTGATTTAAATTACAAGTTATTGGTAACTTTTGCTAGCTATAATTTATAAAAGTCCAATGTTGGATTTCTTAGGCTTGCTCTTTACCGGTGGTGGAGTACATGACAGATACGTTTTTAAAACTTTGCTATGACGGAGGTTGCTACACTAAAATGGCAAGCTGTCAAGTTATCCGTTTTTTATTGGACAACCTATCAACAAGATGGGCTCTAGAGCATCAGGATTCAATTTTAAGAGCTATGTATTTCATAATTGGTGATGTGTCTAACGATATATCCGCTCGAACGATTGAAGTAGCTAAACAAAGCACAGCAAAGATGATAAAGATATCAGCTTTATATTTAGATTCATCCTTCTCGACGCTGCAAGGGGTATGTATGCATTCTTTGATTCAAAGACTGATCCTTCAACTTACATCACCCTCATCCAACATCCGTCAAGAATCTATGAAAGCATTGAACCACCTTGCTATGCTTCAAGGAATAACCGTATCCGCCCTGATAGAGCCGTATAAGAGTTTACTTGTTACACTTGTGGGATCTTGTAAGAAACCAATCCAAAATCAGCCAGTTATAAACCAGTTGGGCTTTCTAGAAGGCCTGTTGTTCTGCCTGAATCTCGAGCCAAATCTAATAACTCTTGTGCCTAATGCACCAATGCAAAACATTCCCGTGGAAGAAATGCTATCTTTGTGTGAGACGGATGATGCGGGGTTGAAAATATTGAACGAGTATAGGAAGGTTACCAGCTTGACTCCGGTAAAAATCGCTTACATGAAGGTACTCGCGTATTTGGGAATTATGACGTCTAATCCAGAAAGACTGGTAGGCGTTTTCCTCAAAGCTATGTCCTCAACTGATCGGAACATTCAGAAATGTGGATATGAGTGTTTCAAACAGTTTTCCAAGGAGTACCAATTCGACTTTGAAGCCCAATCAGCAACGGTGAGACCAGTACTTGAAGCCGTTGCAAACATTGAAACAGCAACTCAATCGTCCATACTGGAGCTGTCGTACATGTACCAATTGTTTCCAGCTGCAATAGATTCAGATAAAATCTGGGGACATCTTCTTCACATTTTACGTAAATGCCTCGGAACTGCCGTGAAAGCTTATCAAACACCAGAGACAATGGACGGAAAACGTGAACTCGGCATTGCAGTGGAAGTTCTAAATATGTATACATTGATGACCGATACGGATTCTATGCTTTTATTACTTGAGCCGCTCATTAAACTATGTCTTGTGGGTGAAAAATCCCTTGCGCTAGCTGAATGGTCTCCACTTCGTCCACCCCTGATGGCATTTCTGCTCAAGGTTCCACAGGACTATATCAATCTAACATTTTCCACGACTTATATAATGACTTCAGAATGGAGAGATTTTTTAATCCACTTCATTCAACTACCAAAGGCTACGAATCTAAGGAAATGTCTTGAGAGCGACACCAGAAGATTGTTAAATTTCTTAACCATCAAAAAAATTTCTTATCGAAAGCAGGAAGCACCTGAGACGGGTGGTGGCAGTGAGAATGTTATCGTTACCTTGCAGCTGAGCGAACAGCTTGAAATTCAGTTTTTTATTGTCAAGATTCTTTCGATTCTTTGCGAATTCAATAAAAGCTGGATCTTCGAGAATAACGGGAGCAACCGTAATGAGGTTATTCAAGCTTTACAAACTCTTTGGCAAAGCTCACAGCCTCAGAGCTCCCGTTTCAGTGAAGCACAAAATGGAAGAATGTTACACCCTGCAGATGCGGATTTAAGCGTTTCAACAAGTCATTCTGAAGTGGAAGCCGTAGATGCCATTGGAAAACGGTGCTCCTTTAATTTGAAGCTGCAAACACTTTTATTAAAGCTTGTAACTCTTATTTCTGAGGATGAGACCATTAAAGCAATAGAAGGACCTAAAGTAGAAGTTGCGTCCATGTCTGGCCCCAAATTAAGCTGTCCATTGCCACCTATTCAAGAAACCTTTTCCAAACTTTTTGTGAAAAATGTGGAAAAAAATCTGTGCCAACGTTTGCTCTGCATCATAAGGAATCCGAATTGGCACACAATGGATGCACCTTTTTGGATCAAGCAATGCGAAAAAATAGTATTAGACGCCGTGGAAGATGCCCCGCTAGAAATACTTCCCAAAGGATCAACTGTCTTACCAGTGGCAACCTGTTACTACCAATCAGACCAGCAGACTCAGCAAGAGTTCGTTCAATCGAGTGCGAATGCCTTATCGTCTGACCTTACAGATAGCGAAAGAGAAAATGTGCCATCCCTTGAAAATGATTTGGAAACCCTACAGAACCTTGATGATACGGACATCAATCAATCACGCGTGAATAGCCTTATCTTCAAAATAGAAGAAGCATTTGTAAAAACTGGCTTCAATGAACCTACCAATCCGGAACTGAACTTACGATTTATTGTGAACAAAGAACTAGAATTTATTAAAAAGGCACGGACGGGCTACTCAGTCTTGTCTTTGACTCAACCACTTGTCCATCTTTGTAGCATGGATACTTCCTTAGCAGCTCATATATGGATTTCCTTCTTCCCAAAGGCTTGGGAAGTACTATCTAAACCGGACCAGTTGCTATTAGGAAATGAGGTGGTCCGATTTCTTAAACATAATTCTCAGCAGAGCCGTTCTCCAAGCGCATTAAGCACGTTTGTGGAAGGTTTCATACGTTGTCGTCCTCTTCCGTACTGTGAACCGTAAGTTAACTAAAGTTATAGTTCCAAACGTCATTAACGTACTTTTAAAATGTATTCTAATTAAGTATGCATTCCCTTTCCTTCAACAGGGAGGTATTATCGTTCCTTGAAGCATTCCACAATATGTGGAATACCACGGCTCGTAATCTGGATAACCAAGCGGAGGCCTACGCTGCGTCCAACGCCCGACGATAGACAACGCCCACCCACCTCAACCTCTATTTTGTTTACAGTCAGGTGGACGTAGCTACAAGATGTGATAAAATTTGTAAGATGGACCCTGCTTGTTGATGGGTGGTTCCAATGCATTATTGCCTGAACTATTATTTGGTCACGATGGATTGCCCGACTATTATTTGAATACTATGGACTGTCGGGTACCCTTTTGCTGTACCTTCTTCTTTTGGTAGTAACTTTTAACCTTTGCTCTTATTTAATTGATTGTGTTCTTGACATGTTTTTTGTAACCCTTCCAAGGTTTTTATTTATATCAACTCCGACTTCAAAAGATTTAAAGGGTCCTAAAAATTATACTAAATTACGTACTAACATTTGAGTGTTAGTTGGACTAAAAGATGATTGCATTTTTTGAAGAAACATTAATTTATTTGTGGTCTCAGTGAACTGGCCAGGTTGATGTTTATCGTAGAAAGGTTCAGCCGTTGACTTAACTAATAATCTTTCATGTATGTTCTTTTAATAAAATACACTTGATTAGAAATCCAAAAACTCCAAAACTGAATTATCTTGATTTCAGCCATTTAATAAATGTTATAAGGTTGTCTCTTGACTGCTGTTTAAAGGACTGAATCCTGTTTTTCACGCCTTACCAGAAACTGTAGTTTGAGTCTTCTCTCTGAAAGATAAGTAAAAAAAGATAAGTCTTTTAGTTATGACAAACTTAAGTCCAAAATTGTTCTGAGTGTTATTATAACAAAACTTAAAAAAATACAAGATAAAATGCTAAAGATAACCACTAACTCCAACATCCAGTTGAACTTGCTTCTGACTTGGTTAAGTACATTAGGCTTGCAAACAAAAATCACGAATATCGCAACCCCCTGAAGCGAGTTAAGAATCTCGGTCGGCATAAATAGCAACATGAGTAACATCTCATTATCATTGTTGGGATTGTTGTTAAAACAAACGTGGGCTGCCCAAGACAGGAATTCGAAAATCCACAACACTCCCATCACAACGAACAGTTTGGCGATCAGTCTGACCCTTTCGGGGAAATCGAATCAAAAACTTTCTGACATAAAATTTGAAAAATACCCTGGAGGATTTGTTAAGAAATATTGGCCCAGCTTCGCCTAATGGTTCCATACCCTTTCTTATCCTCCAATGTACTATGATTTCGAGCCAGTTCCGTATTGGTATGGATTTTACGAAGGTGGACGACCGTACTGGCGAAAAATATCAAATCAATCGCTAGCAATATCCCAAGGGGCAAGTATAAGAAGGGGAACTCGGATTTCTTAGTTTGAAAGTAACATCTTTGCTTCCCGAACCGAGGTAGCTCTATCCAATCCAAGTCAGGAGTGTCCCTTTAAGTTAATAGGCTTATTCAATAACTTTTTAGCTCTACGAAATGCAAAATCTATGCCATGTTATCCAACCTGTAGATGTAATCCATGGTCAAAGCACTTCCAGAGATTAGTAGTGGAAAGCCCAAGGAAAAACATCCAAATAAAAGAAAGCGCATGAGGTTCTCTTTGCAAGGTCTTGACCTAGACCTTAGTAGGTACCTCCGACCACTGAATCTCCACCATAGGTCAAAGTTCATGGAAGTAAGCCAAAAGAAGGCAGACAGAAATGTAAGATGAATCACGGAACCTGCATGGCATCCCAATCTCGTTACAGTTAAACATTACTTTAAAAGTACAAAAAATCATGACATTTCCGTGAAGTTGTCCATACCAAAACCGGCACATATATCCCAAGAATTCTCAGAAAACTTCTTAATCTCTAATGACCAAGTTTGTACAATGGCCAAAAAGTTGAAGGAAAAAAACAAGGAAACAACGTAAGAGAATTGGAGCCATCCGTGGACGTTGTGACTTCGCCACAAGATAAGGTACACGATCGCAGTAAGAAATAGGAAGAACGCTGCCGTATGATTTACTATTGCGTACAACGGTCCCATCCATTTCTATAAACATTATTACCATTCCATTCTTTATCCTAGCGAATTTCTAACTCACGAATGTACAAATTAGAAGATATATTCGGCATATTTCGAAAAAGGAAAGAACAGAACCCAATCTAGGGTAATACATGCGTTTGCTTTGATATAGCTGCTAAGTCTCTACATTTCAGATCCGAAACCTGATTTCAGATCTGAAACTGTAAAAGTCTTTTTAATATCCCAACATTTATCTATAGTGGAAACCGGATGTAGCGAACAATACATACCGCATTTCCAGTTTTAATTCCCCTGGGGCTTTATTACTTCGACGGAACTTTTAGAAATACTATTAGTATGGATAAGATAGGGCAAATTTATACTTCTAACGTTGAAAGGTAGGGGAATTGAACCGGAGGGGGAATTATTCCGGGGGACGAATAAAAACCGGAAATACTAGACAATTTTTTGGAAAATTAAGCATCAGAAGAAGACCTTACTGGCACAGGTTTCTCTCCCGTGGTGCAAATATAAGCGATCTGATACTTCTCATCATTTCTCCCATAAGGAACCACGGTCCCGGTCCCATTCCCAACGGGTGAATCATAATATCCATCGATACAAAACTCTTCGGGTTTAATCACCGGTGGGATTTGGCGTCCTGCATCCGTCAACAATACCAGCTCCCCTGTCACCAATAGGTTCAGCAGTCTGAATCAAAATATTTCATGAATAAAATCTAGCTTTTTGTGGCGACACTTTGGAGCTCTTTTATC
The DNA here is from genome assembly GCA_034682405.1 of Hydroisotoma schaefferi. NCBI lineage: Eukaryota > Metazoa > Arthropoda > Collembola > Entomobryomorpha > Isotomidae > Hydroisotoma > Hydroisotoma schaefferi. The sequence continues at coordinate 39,930 of JAQFZX010000855.1, forward strand.
ACACAAAATATATCGATTCACTTCTTATCCAAAGTCGGTTGGACAATGTACGTCTTTTCGATTTCACACTGAGGAAATCCCATCTCAAAGTCCGGGATCGGATTGAAATCCGCTTTATGATTTGGCTCTTGGTAGAATATAGGTTCCCAATTTGGACTGGCTGGAATACAGGTTCGGCTGGTCGAAGCCTTAATTATCTCGGAACGCTTGCAGCATTTCCGAATCCGTAGGGTTTGTTCACTAACTGTTGGCAGGCAGACTTGGAACTTTATGGGAGCCTCAGGATCTGAAGATCTGCAATGGAAAGGTCGCAAAAGCCATGTAATTTATTTCAAACGCTGCAATGAAGAACTGTTGGTAACCAAAATTGCTTCGTACAACTGCTCCATGCAAAATTCCCCAGGATTGTGCCACCGTTCCTGGCGTTTCAGGTCTATCCAGGCCAACGTTCCGTTGTCAAACAGAGATATAGATGATGCGGATGATGATGTTTCATTTGTTATGGATAGGTCAGACCAAATATCCCTATTATTTGAGGGGTCCCAGGTAATCTCCGTTACCGTTAACTCACACCTCATCATGGTCATCATAGGCTTAAGGGTGAAACTATATGGATTATATGTATCATAATTCATAAAATTATATCGCATTTCCGGTTTAAATCCCCCTTAATTATTATAAATATCTCGCATCTTTCAGTTTAAAAAAATCCGTCCTATTTTTCTATAACTAAAGCAACTTTTCAATTTTTGATTCGACCCTATATTAACCCCCAAAAGGGGAATAAAACCTGAAATCATGTTAGCATACTTTGTTGCATTTCCTCCCCAAAGGCTCCTTGGTGGACTCCAACCTTTCACTTCTGCTGATATCCTCGAATCTATTTCATCAGACGAGGCTAAACAAATGAAAACTTCCCCAATGGGGGAATTTCCCGATTCTGCAAAAATTACATTAACATGATTCGGATGGGGCTCTTCCTCTGAATTTGAAGATGCTAACTGGACTGTGAGCAGAATTATGATGATATAAAACCCTTTTCTGATAACAAGCTTATCTTTCCTCAGGCTTGATAACCTCTCTCGGAAGAAATATATCCACTTTTTCCGATACATTTCATCCGTAACGCTTGTTCAAACGATAGATGAGTCTTTCTTTCAGAAGTTTGTAACTCGCTTTGTTATCTGGATCTTACAGTTTGGACAGTTCGTTTCGTTACTTTAACAAGCCGTGTCATCCTCAATTCTTATTCCAAATCCGGTAATAGTAATCATAAGAATTTTTCTACTGACTAGTCAACTTGGATTTTAAAATAAGACTGACCTAAACATTAAATTCAACAAGTCGTGGCTCAGACAGAACCAATACTTGGGAATGGGTAACTCATTTCAAATATGTACAAATAAATAGCGACAGCGATAGACGCAAAGTTTTACTCTAGAACTTCACCAGTCCGTCCATTAAATTTTATGTTTAACTATTGAAAAACATCCAGCTACAATTTGGTATGCGTCCTCTTATTCGCAGTTGAAACGACTTGCTCAACACTTTATTCAGTTAATTCATATTCCTGATGTCAAACTTGGATAAGAGATTTGTTTAACATTTCTGGCTCCATTCTGCTCGGATCTTTCGTCAGTTTTTGATTCATCAAAGTCAACATTACCTACATAGACTAGGACTGTGTAGTTTGTTTTAATTCTATTTACAAAATGTGTTAATGCTAATTCTTCTTCGATTCGAAAGACATGAGGTTGTTTTTTTTGTTTTTATGCATAACTGGTTCTTACGGTCTGGAAAAAGTTAATGCAATCGGTTATGTTATACAGCAGTTTCATCCTGCTTTTTTGTCCTGGAATACGTTTCGAATACACCCATTTGATAAGAATCTTATTTATCCAAGGAGAAGGAAGGCACGTTGGCAGAGACGTGAATTAATTCATATTAAATTAAATATATTCCGTTTCATATGAAGGTTTATGCTTAATGCATTTATTATTTTATGAATCATTGATAAACAAATACTAAAGATTTGTCACAGGAAGTCCATGGGTCGATCCTGTTGTTTGTAACTCTCAATGGTGTCTTTAGTTTTAAACTATCATCTAACGTTTCATCTTGAAGAAATAGCTAAAATTTAGAGATCGGCCATTACTTTTTTATTCCAATGTTTTTATGTGTAGCTGTAAAACTTTGCATAGGAATAAATGCCTAAGAAGTTACATGGCCTTCTAATATAAATTTATGACATCCTGTAAGCAAGAAAATATATTTTAAAAGGTCCAAATACAAAGCAAGACAATGAGATACATAAAATGGTGATTGAATAATGAATTTTACTGCACACAATACTACTTTCCTTTCTATCGCTACCAAAATACTAAGTAAGATTGACATTTTTGCCAGAAATACTGGATTTATTACTAGTACTAGACTTGAGACTAGATTTGATCGTACCCGTGCCTCCTCCCCCGATAAGCGAAGTTCTTGAATCAATGTTAAAACTCTTGCGGAACTTTTTCCTCAACTGCTTCCAAGTATGCGGTTTCCAAACAAACATCATAAAGATAGCAACCCCTTGAAGCGCGTTGAGACAGTCCGTACTTACGAACACTAGTTGTAATTTCCGATCCAAATTAAGAAATGAACTGATCCAAGAGACTAGCTCAAAAATCCATAAAACTCCCATCAGAAAGAAGAGACGGGTGAATAGTCGGAACCTTGTTTTTAGTACATTTTTGTATTATTAGAAAAGTCAAAATCCTACTTC
>JAQFZX010000856.1:0-42682 GCA_034682405.1 Hydroisotoma schaefferi
TACCATTTGAATAATACATTCATTTTATTTTTGAAAGTTTTTTCTTCCGTTTTTTTTCTTCAGAACATAATTAGACCAGCAAATAGCCGTAAAATTTAACACAATGACAGGAAGACAAGGGCTTCCAAAACGGTATGTAAATTTCAGAAGCTATAGCTAATAGGGATAAACGTCTCTTTTTGCCATGCCAACTAAGCCTGATTACAAATGTCCGGGAAGATCATGGTACCTAAACTTACTTAAAAGGGTACTTCTTTTACTTATGCAATCAAACAGAGTGAAAAATGTTGACATACGCTTCAATCTACAGATAGTGCTAAGAGCAAGATTGCACATTTAATATATAGTAGCATTAGCTTGAAAAGCGGATGACACTTTTTGACAGTGTGATCTTCGCATTGACAAGATTTCAAAGGGATTTACACGATACGATGGTTGTTATCTGTATTCCAAAAACTGTATTTGGATTCAACGCTATAATCATATTTTGCAGATAACTAACTTTTTACTAATTTCGTACACCTTTAAGTTTAACTATCTTACTCTTACTTTTATAGTATAGATAAATATTTATTTGGGCTTTTAAAAAAATATATTTTAGTGCTGGAATTTCCTACTTAATTTTGAGTCTTCTTCACTAAAATAACCAAAATATTTTCCAAAGACGGGTTAGAAAAAGTTTCTACAAGCCAAAACGTAACCACTATAAGTCTACAACATTCTCAAACATTCACAGAATTAGTAGCTCTCATACCTGCATATCATATTTTCCTCTTAGTTGAAATTTGTATCCTTTCCTAATCAGTTATTTGCATCCTAGATGAAATTCAAAAAGCCGTCCTAGTACTTTAAATACTACAAACTACAATCATCTAACATCCAGCTAGCAATGCTGCAATATGCATTTGTTTACTTCGTGTCTTAATAACAATAAAAACAAACAACACAGCCTGAAAACTTGCACGATCTTTAGATGCGAGTATTCTTTAAATCAGAAGCTAAAAAATACCCACCATATCTCATCATGCTCATTACAATATTCAGCATTGCATGCCATTACGCAGTTCGAAACTTTACTATGAGAGTTTTGGTTAGTTATATGAAAACTTAAGCCACGCAGTCAAGTTGAAAGGATGCTATGCTAGTGGCTTTGGCTGCTCACTAATGAAAAATAAGAATCCTGCTTAAAGAGTGATGCAGAATTACTAAAAAGTGTAATGGACTCATTTCTTCTCTGTTGCTTTCATGAATCCTACTAACAACTAATCGGAATGAATTCTAAGACATGTATTATTAAAAATACTACTTACTGAAACTTCTTTTCCCCATCATGTTTAAGGGTGTAGGATTAAGATCCTCATTCACTGTTTAATTCCCTCCGTAAAAATATTTAATCTTTAACTAGTCGGCAACCCCCTTTTAAATCAACGTATACAGATTTTTTTTTATTTCCTTGATTCTTATCTTGTAAGAAATGTGCAAATACCGCTAAATGATGGTAACAGACTAGTCGTACGTTTTTGCTAAACCTGACCATGATATTAAAACCCTCGAGTACATATATTGGCTGCTAAAATTGGTTTTATGCTAAAACTAGGCAGGTAAGTCCATATGGAAAATGGAATAGGGATTAACAGAATAGAGTATTAACCTCCAGGAACTATGTGGTACTACGTGAGTGCAGGATTTGATGTATCATACATCCCTAAACATTCTTTGACGTCATATGCCCCTTTCCCCTGACCCTCCTGAAGGTCAAGATCACTTTGGCTTATCCACTAATCGCTAGATATTGAAATCCTATTTAAAACGACGTATTGTACGTCAAAATCGGGTAACGCGTTTAGGAATGCATCGCGGTCATCCGGACGGACGGAAGGAATCCCGGAAACCAAATACAACTGGGTTATATTTATATGGATGCTTATCCCTCTATGAAAAAGCTTACATAAGTAAAAGATCCTATAAATATTCTAATCAAGGATTCATACTCTATCCCCCACTATTTGGTCTGATATGAAAATAAATAAGGTATTTAAACCTTTCTGTAGTTAACGGAGTCAAGACCTTAAATTCCCAGAGGCTGAAATATGTCAGGGAATAGGAATTTGTATCTCATCCTAAAGAATAAGCAAACAATCCGTTGCGTTGCTCGTCACGAAGTTCGCAAACTTGAACTGTTTCAACGCTAACTACTCCCGAAAGATGGTAATCCGCCTAGCTCTTTGAACTGAAATGATAGGCTGTATTTATTTATGGGATAATAATGCTACTCATCGTTGCAACTAATTTTGTAAATTGTTTTAATCCAAGATCCGTAGATATAGCAAACGCAAAATATGTATATCTTTGATTTTACGTTACTAATTTTATCGTGATCCGACACGCGTCTCTACTTTAATAAACTTTAGAAGCTCTAAGAAAGTATTTTTATAAAAGCCCTTTTGTTAATTTCGGTGATCAAGGAGAGTATAATATTGAACATTTTACTCTGCCATTATTTATTGCTAGAAAAAAGTAATCCATTTTTGCAATTAATCACACCAATTTGTAACCTTTGGCCTTTTGTCGTGAGTCATGATCTAGTTTTTTTCCTTCTTCCTACAGCTTTGCCCCTTCAAAAGTTTTCATTCTGTTTTGTGTTGTCTATTTTTCGAAAGATTATAAAAGAGGATGCTGTTCAAAGTAATTTCCTATGTGTTAGCTTTCTACTTGATTGCCTCACGCTACTATTTAACTTCCACCATAATATCCCCACGACGACTTGCTTTTGATTAATATCCAGTGAGTGAAATATCTCGATAAAAATAATATAACCCCAGCTAGCGTTCCTTGGCCTTTTCCATGCCTCGGGGTCAAATTATGATTTATTGGAGTACTTTTTACACTTTTAATAGCAAAGCAAATAGCAATTATAAAGAAAATGGCAAATTGGTTTCATCAATAACCATAAACATCTCAATCAGATAAGTGGAGTATTTAAGTTAAACTTTCCTCATATATAGTGTATCTTTTTACTATTTTTTATGCATTTTTTGGATATGACAATAGCGTATGGCATTTACTAAACTTCATCTAGTATTATTAACCGGATCTTAGCCTAAGCTAGATCCAACATCATTTAACTCAGGCGAAACAGTTACTAACGTTATGCCAGCATTTCTCTCAAGTATTGATGGACATTAGCCAGAATTAGTAATCATTCAATTGTCAAGCTGACTTTAAGGATTTTGCCTCATTGACATCTTATACTTGACACTTTCAAAGCTGTTTATTCTTATTTGAAAAAAGATCTTCATCATAAGTTTAAGCAGAAATATTAAGCTGCTAGTAATATTAATATTTCCAGAGTATTCCTATCGTTTTTTGTTTAAATGCTGTAAATTACTTTCGTACTAGACGGAGATGTAAATGTAACACTTAACTTTTTCTCAATGCATGCACTTGGCCATGATTTCTATTTCTCAAGCTGTACTCATCAACTAGTATGCCTTTCCTGGTGAAAGAATTGACGAAGAATGTTTTCTAATTGAACTTCCAGGTTCTCCAAACATTTCCCATCAATACTTGCGGAAAGACAGCTAGTCAAAATGTGTAAAATAAACTGAAACTTATCTTTACTTAACCCAAAAAAGAATCCGAACCACACCCTGTCTCAACTGCATAAAACTCTTCTATAAACGTTCCTAAATACATTTCAGAAGTTGAAAATAATAGCATGGAACACCATATTTTTCTTTCCTTTCCTTATATACCAAAAACATTTTAAAATACCTCTAAACTTCCTCCTGCTTTCTATATAAATGTGCGTAAGCTACATAAGATTGTTTTTTCCTACAAACTCAAAAAATATTTGAATCGTTGCCAATAAGCAAACCAATTTCCCTTTTAGTTTCGGTCACCATTACTCATTCAGCATATTTCTACCAGATTCCATCCACCAAACAGCTCGGAGGTTGCACTCTACTAATGTATTTCAAGTTATCGATTCATTCGTTAGAGTTGGATGAAACTCCCTGAAAACTTAGGTAATGATTTGCAACTGCAAACAAGAATGCGATATATGATGACATGAACACAATTTTTATGCCATTTAGTTTAAACTTAAACTAGATTTGTTACTTTCATTTGCTTGCATGGTTGAGAAAATATTTGGTAAAAGCCCTAGTTGACTTTGTGTCCGTGCCATGGTAGTATTGAGATGAGAATGAGCTCAAACTTAATGTAGAAATTCCTGAAGGACGGAATGAAAAAGTCTTTTCATGAACCATCCACAGTGTCATAATAATAAAGACATGAATAATCAAGTTGAGGAAATTGAACAAGATGACAGTTGACATTTGACAGTTTGTTACTGAAAGACTTGGTACAATAATCTACACAATAGCTATACTATGTAGTAAAGAAGTAATACAATCTGGCCTATTAAACGGTGACAGTAGTGAAGATGTAGGAAAATAAGAATACATTCCCTGACACTTCAGAACATTTATCTTCCTTATGCCATGTTCACCCCGCAATAATCATATCATCGCCCACTCTTCTTATCCGATTTCATTAAAATGTACCTCCTTCCATTGAACCTTTATCATATCAAACAAATGTCAAATGCGACTGAAACTAAATTCACATCTCAATCGTCACATCTTCTCCTTTAACAAATCTACCAACGCACAGCCACAGCCTCCTTAAATTCAACCTTCCTAGGCCAATGCAATGAAATATTTCGAGGCCACTCACTGCGGTGAAGTGTTAATCCAGTAAATACTTCCTTTATAGATATAATTTCGAAATTGTTTCGGTATATGCCAAGATAACCTCTCCAGATAAGGATATCTACCCTGTAAAAACCATGGATGGAATCATGGAAAGTGATGCACCGACAATCTATCCATACACCTTCTTATCTCTACTCTGATGCAAACAATCTACTTTCCCATTAATACCGGTACTATACTAAACCACTCATCATTCCGTATCAACTTAACAACTGAGAACAAGGTTAATCCTAAGTAATAATAAAATTACCCTTAATAAATCTATAAAATTGTAGCCAATTTCTAGCATGAAACAAAAAGCAGCTTAGCTGAGATCTCTCTCAGTGACAAATTTTTATACTTTTAATAATAATATGTTCGTCCATTGAATGAACCAGATGTGGCTTTACATTCTGTAGAGTTTTCCCCAACTACCCTTGGCTTTCTATTTAGTAATCTGCCGTCTGTCTCTATCAATTCTCTAACTACATATTACATTTTGCTAAACGCAATCAGTGATTCCAAACGAAAACCAATAAACTTTAGCACAAGTCACACGAACACCGAGACAGACAGTGTTACGGATTGTACAATGAAAAGCCGATGCTGCTGGTATGGTAGTCTAGTTCAGTTTAATAAATCATCGTGAATGAGATACGCATGCATGCATGCAAAAGTGAATAGACAAAAATCCTTTTGTAAGAGTTAATCTGGACTTATTAAGTATCTATTAAACAGAAAAGTTTTGTAAGCTACGATACATCCTAAAAAAGTACATAGTAATATAACATAACGTGTATATAAAACATAAAAAACAACGGAGGATGATGTCATTCCTTCTCCTATCGTATGCATCTAAATGATTTGCATCATCTAACTAAAGTAACTTTAATTCCCATTCATAGATTCCGAAAGTAAGTCATCTATTTAGGGTTTTATTAGTTCCTTACATAAATATAGAATTCCATTTAAAAAAATGCAACTCTGGACATACCAATAGTCAAAAGGCATCAATAAGTAAATACATAAGATTCAATGGATGAATTATAGAGAACGAGAAGTAACATCCACATAGTAATGGTAGGCAATCGACATAATGTTTTAGATGCTCAGAAAACTTTAAAAAACATGAATAGTTCCTATAAATATCCTGCCTTCATCGTGCCACATCAATGCATGCTCTAATATTATTGTGTACTTACAACCAATTAGTTAACCTAACTTTTGTTTTGTTGCATGCTTAACGTCAATTGCCAATGCGATGCAATACTGACTGGGCTCGGCTGAATAATACACTGTCTGATCTGAAATGAGTGCTTTACACATCTTACCTAGTCTTTTTTGCATGTAATGCAATGGATAAGCCATTTCGTTGTTATCATCATATCCAAGCCCTTGTTCACTTACCATAAAAGATTGCAAAAAATTGTTTAGCATACACTTGTGTTGTACTTTCCATGATGTTGATGATTCATTCAGTCACATCCTTTCTCGTTAATTTATTTTAAACCGCTGCTCCTGGCTAATGTCTAGGATGTATAGGCAACGATGATAAGAACTTTTTTTGATGCAACAGAAACCTAACAAATGCCGTTCTTTCTAAGCTATGCGATGTTCAGCTAACGCTGAAGGCTCATTTCATTACTAACACTTGTATTGTTTTAGCCTTGTCCAGCTTTCATAAAAAAAATAGGTCTGGTAAATTGCAGAGTAGTGGGTCACTGGGTGGCTGGTGGGTAGCCTGCTGCTAAACTGTAGTACACATGAAGCAGACTAACGGATATGTTTTCGACATTAAAGATCAAAATTATAACATGACTTATTATGCTCTCTCAGTGCATGAATAACGTACATGCTTTAGGCAGTGGCTCATATGAAAATTCATTAACAGGTTTTGCAATCTCGCGATGATTATAATAATACAAGACTTGCATCATTCATTTTATGCAATAAAGTTAGAGATACACTTCTCGATAAGGTGCAGACAGATCATTAACGCATATTATATTATAATGAATCAAACTAGGATAAGTATTAATTGCAAATGATTTCCTTTAGTTTACATCTACTCGGGTTTGCTGGTTGATAAATGCTACTCATTAAATCCGGTTCATTCTAACTGCTACGGTATTTGTAGCCAACTACAGTTTAAATCAATTTACAAACGTATTGAAATTTCCATATATAGATTTTCCATCAACGACGCTTCACGAAAAACTTATAATTTTTGTCAATTTGGGCTCAAAATGGTCTGAAACGATTTATTTGCAATCCCAGCGAATCTAAAGGATGACTCATCCATCTGAGCTCCCATATTAGGAATTAACTGCTTATAAAAAAAACCCCTTACGGACAGAGAAAGAGCTTTGAGATTTACGAATCCCAGCAAATAGCTTTGAGAGTTCTTAGCCCAAATACGTATTACGTTACACTTCATGCAGTACTACGTATTATTTAGCGATTGAGCATCTTAGGATTGTCTTTGAATCTTATATTAATTACCCAATTACTTATTCAATGTGTCGTATCCTGTAAAACGACAAACGAAGATGAATTTTTCCATATAGGCCTGCTGTCCAAAAGACAAAATACATTTAATAAAAAATAAGAAAGAGCAGGGTTCTATAGCTTAGTAATTTCTTTATACTTCCTTTACGCCTGAAAACTAATAAAAGAGGGTGTGTGTGGCCTTTTTTTGGAAATTGACACGGGCTAAAAAAAAGTAAATGAAAAAGATAGCAAATTAACATGTAGTTTTTAATTTGAACTTAGTCACTCACAGCCCACCATATTACGTCCCTCAAGATATTAGATATTCATATTCGCAAACAAGAATTGTTTGGATAGTGCTTACAAAAATTAACATTTTGCATCCGTCTGTCACCTTCCTAATTAACCGTCTGTCTCTCTCTTCATGCGTCTCATATTCTTGTTCAATCTACTAAATGACATTACTTTTACTCTTCCTCAGAATAACTCGCAACAACAATTACAAGAAAGTAATAATGCTTTATTATTGCCACAATAGAATCCTAAACTCAGAGAATGATAAAAACTCCTAAGATAATTCATTGCTATTAAAAAGGCTTCGAGTAATTTATGTCATCCCAAGTGTCCTTAACTGTCTGTACTTCTGTTCCACTGCATACATTGTTTGTTTCTGTTTGCTTTCTCTAGCTTTTAGCGACTTGACGTTAATTTACAGTTTGCACTTCATTGCCTTATTTGCCGCAAGGATTTCACGTAGTAGCAACCTTTAAAAAGCCAAATATTTCAATACATTGCAGCAATACTATGAATAGGAAATAAAGATAACGAAATCGCCGAATTATCGCCGCATATCCTTCCCCTCACGAGAATACGAGCTGTACTGGGTAATCAAATCATTTTATAAGCACTCCTTTGAACAGGTTTACTACAATCCAATAAGTGTTTTCCAACAAGGAAGTTATGCATCGCTTTGCCAAATGAACGTATCCTACCTGAGAGAAAAAGTAAAAGTGTTATTTAAAAACTGGTCAAGTGTGCTTGAGTTTTTTAAGGCCGGTTATTTTATTACACAAGAGCTGCATTCTACAGACAGTTTAATAATTCATTACATTATGCATACGTCCTTCCTTTTTACAACTGAGGAGAGTAAATTATTCAACATGTATTACAAAGCCGTTTTTCTCAACCTCGAAAATCTGCTTCGATCATCCTCTTGACTCCTTCTCTTCACCTTATCAATCAATGCTTACCTTAAGCAAAAGCAACTTATCTGCAGGCTAAATGATTAATGCATACGCTTGATTAAATTAATCAAAGTGTGCCACTCACTACGAGGACCGCTTAAATATACGAAAACAATGACTAATTGGAGAGCTCTTTGAAAGTCTTAAGTCAAAGTGCATATAGTGCGTAAATAAAGAAATATAGGATGGAACTAAAAACACAAATAGACAACCTATGTACGCGTACGGGTTGAGGATGATGGTATGAATTATGAATGAAAAAATGCATTCCTTCATGTAACGTTTGGCTGAGTTTTAGACTAGACTTTAGACTTTCTACTTCAAAAAGTGTCCACGCATAAGTAACCAGGTAGGTTGTACCTTTCAAAAATGAACCTTTCATCGTCATCAGACAGCTCTTTACCATGCTACCCGTTGACTGTTCATTACCCTATCGAAATTGGTTATCATGTCATGAAAACTGAAAGTGATATAGAAATAGCATGGATGGATATTCGATTGGTATATGGCATACTTTCATATTGATTTTATTGGAATTACACGAAGACTTTTTATCTCCTCTCCAGTGCAGTCTCCAACTAAACTCAACAGACTGTGGATTGAACGATGTACAAGTATAATTATTGCTATTGCTACATGACTTTTCGATTAATTAAAACTGGGTCAATAATCGCATTTCACTGAATACCATGCCATGTATGTTTTGATATTGGAAGCAGCCGACTCAAGCAAGGAATGAATGGCACATAGCATTTTTTGCATGATATTAATTTATGATCTCACCCTTTTTAAAAACTATTATGCCAGGGTGAACAGCCCTGAAAGAATAATTAATAATTAATACTCCCTATCTTTAAAAATGCTTTAATTAAATAAATTGCATTGCATGCATTCAATCACTTTACACGGAAAGGAGGTATTTTTCCTGATAAATGTAATGATAAATTCCCTGTAACGAATCCTACTGTAAACAACACGCGTGGAATGGAGTAATAAGACCATCAAGAAAGATAACTGCTATACAGTTACTACTAAGTTAAGTGCTAACTACTACCATTTCAAATCCTATAAACTGATTTGATTGCTTCTGCTGTCTTTGTTAACTGCCTCACATTGGGGATTTATATTGCTGCTACTGCATGCGTTACGTTACCGTTTGAATGTTTTATATGATGGCTTTAGATTGGGATTATGTCATTGCTATTTATGTTATAGGAAATAAAGCACGTACGTTACGTTACGTCGAGAGTTGTTGAGCTGAGGATGTTTAGCAAAAATAAAGTGCTTGTCTCGTCTGCTTTTCTAACTTGATTGAGCTTTGACAAGCAGGCGAAGAGAGGAGTGTTGAAAGATAACCTACGGTTATTATTACGATGACGAATAAAATATCTACAAAAGCTTAGCTTCTTGTCCAGTAATTCAACTGGATTCCTGGCTATTTTGAAAGTTGGTTGCGTAGTGTAGTGGTTAATAAAGATATAAAGGTGTTGTTATATCTTGTAAAATACCTTTATTATAGTGAATAACCTGGAATATTTCATGAAAAGTTGCCCAACTATAAGCTAAACGGATGCATATTTAAAATAAAACATTGGACATGTTAAACTAAAATTAATTTACTCATTTTTGTCCAGAAACTTCTACCGATGATCTGCTTTCCCTATGGTAAATGGAACCAAGAAAGCTAGCTATGCATGGAAAAAGGTAATTTCCACTACACTACAATCTACACCAGTTTTCACACTTTCCATCCACATATGCAGAAAAAGATTCTGACAATTGATTTATCCTCAAGACAATCGCTTATCTTTGAAAGCTAAATATTTGTAAAAAGCATAAAGAAAAACAATATAAAACAGCGATAGTTTTATAATATTTCTACCAGCAAACCCCAGTTTCATAGATAACTCTGACTCTGCATGCATTTCAGGATTAAATCCCATGAAGACATTTCTCCAAGGATGATGATGATGACAGACCCCGACTAAATATGACATGTCTGGAGTGCTTTTGTTAAATAATAAAAATATGCTTTATGTTATCAGGAATTAAGCAGAATAAGAGCCAAGAAGCCGCTTTCGTCACAAATTAATACAGACGCTAATAACTTAACTATGGTCTATTCAATTCAACCATTCTCTGTGTAATTGCCAATTGCATTTAAATTAATAAGAAGGCATCAAACCAACAAGAACCACTTGAAATAAAACCCTTAATAATTTCCATTCTTCTATAGAATAAAGATAAGCCATAAACAAACATCTACCCTGTATCCTCGCCCATATACCGCCCTCGTTAACTATGCCGCACGCCCATCCTCTACATGCTTGAAGGGGTATCTCTCACAAAAAACATCTTTTTTTATCTATACAAGCCGCGGTGTCTGCGCGAGGATTTATGGTACTCCGATGAATGGACATTTGTTTAGAACTTTACCATTGTCAACGCCTCATTGGGTTATCTGAATAAAAATATGAGCCTGTTCCTGTTCATTTCTAACTTTATTTCCTTGTATCCTATTTCTCTAAATATTTACTTTTTACATTTAAAAACAAACCCTTTTTTACTTTCTGTGATTGATAACCTTTTGATAAGTGCGTCCGTTTATAAATCCCTTATCTTGCGTGTTCTTATCTTGGAATTTCATACCATTTTTTTTGTAGGAATTGTAGCAGTGAGGAACAATGGGAAATGGAGGGAAGCCTGCTTAGAGATAGGGACTCCAGGACACGAGCCACGAGGCTCTTCCTTCCTTCCTCTTTGGGTGTCTTATTCTTATAATAAACTTGCATTTTAATTAATTTAAATGTCGATAAAGTCGACATCCTTATCTTGAAGATAAGTGCTTATCTTGAAGATAAGTGCTTATCCAACCTAGCACAGCCCTTCTACCAGCAAGGGATGATGGGGCGTAACTCTAAATCTCTGTAGGAGACAGGAATATAGCAGCGAGCGTGCTCCAGCGCAGCGTCGCGAGGCTGGACTTGGCTTATCTACTCCTTGGCTTATCTACTCCTTGGCTTATCGAGCTAATTAATTATTAATGAAGAAAGTGAGTCTTATCTTAATTTTTTTAATTATTGAGTTATTATGTTTCTTGTATTAGGAAATATGTGTAGTTGGAGGTTTTGGAGCCGGAGCTGCAAATCAATCAACCTAGTTTGGAGTTTTGAAACTTGTAATTCGTGATGCGGTGCGGTTTTGGAATTTTGAAGATGAATTCCAGTTTTAAATCGTCATTCCATGTTGATGTATTTTTTATGATTAATTATTACGACGTCTTGCTTGGTTTGTGATCTTTGATCTTGATGTTTTTAACTCAATAGGATGCAGAAGTTATCATTTGGTTGATGTTTGTAAAAATTGTAATCGTAAATGTTCGGATAAGTGTAAATGTTTTGAAACTGTTGCAAATAGCTGGATTTTAACTGGTATTGCTGATGTAAATGTTGGAATTGAGGATATGCAATGCAAAATGCAATGCAGGGTTTAGCGTTTTTACTTGCGTATTGTACGGATGATGATGTGGTTAACCTAGATAAGGGAAAGGATTATGCTTGCTTACCCATGATAACTATTGAATATCAATCTTGTTGCTTTTTCAACAGGTACTTGAAAGCTCAACTTCTTTTATCCAAAAGGAAGTGGAGAGAAGGAGTATCCAAAATCCGGGTTATCGGTGAGAGCGTTATCAATTTCCAGGTTTGGAAAGGCGGATGCCGATGAATCCTTTCTTACCGAATGATAACTGATGAGGAAATTGTAAGGCTGATGTTTCTTCTACGGGAAGTATTTTTTGAAGATCCGGATTTTTCTTAAAACTGGTAACTTGCAATAAATTGTTTATCTATGTATTTTTTTTAACTTTACATTGTCAAAACTAATAAACTTTTTCTGAATCTTCGGATGCTATAAAGCTTTTTAGATTTTGGGATCGAATCGAGGAGTAATAATTGAATCCGGTGAGTGGTGAAGTGAAGTGAAGGACACCACGACAACGCGATGGGATCTCAAAGTTCCTTAGATACCATGAAATAACTTGTAGATTTAAAGCTGGATGATACTGGATAATGAGTGGAAATCAAGAAAGAGGGTCCTTTCTTGAAGTTCGTTCAATTTTAAGTAATATAAGCTATCTGTCTCGTGTGTCACAAATCCTCTACAATATACGTACAGATATTTTTTAACTACATGTAACTTATTACCACCTATTTAGAAATGGTAATCTGAGGCGAGGACTGAGTATAGATTAGACTTCTCACCTTTTTCAATGGAATATTTAAGTTTATCTACTAGCTTACAGTTTACCAAGGGTTCTTCTCTGCTAATTACAAACAAACTTAACTTTTCCTGTACTTCAACCACTTAACCGTGATGAATACCTCGTCCATTCAGATAGTTAGCTTTCCTAACCCTCAACTCAATTAGCTAGCTCAGCTAGGGAATTAGGTAACTCCGATCAAGCTAGTGCGTTAAGTAAGTACGAACGGTTGGATTAGTCGTTGCTACCCTTAAGCTTTAACTGGTTTAATGTGCACAAGTTTTGATGATAAAATCTTTGTTCATCTATTCACCATTTAAATTCCTTAATGTGTTATGTTTATGTTGTACACAGGATCTCATCAAGGGAAGGGAAGGACGTGGGTTGGGCCAAAATAGAATAAAACCTTTTCCGAGAGACCGGAATAAATAGTCTCATAAAATGAGGAATTTTTAAAAAAACCGTGGATCCAGCACTATAAATTCAGTTCTCTGTTCCACCCTGTTTGTTGAAGATGCCTAATTCACCAGAAACTGGGTAGTGAAATTAGAAAGAAATAACGTAAGTAAAAATTTTAAATTTTAGCTGATTCAGCGAAAAAAATTTTCAAGAGATTTAACTGTGGACCAAACCTTTTTTTTGACTAAATGCTACCCTTCCTTTGCCATCAACTAGTAGTATGTGTGCTAAATGGCTTTTTAGATTGGTTCAGTCTCCTGAATGAGCTAAGAGATGAAGAGGCAGAAGAAGCAGCAGATTCACTCGACTGAAGTGAGACTTTCGGCGGTGGACTGCTCACCCAGTCACTAACTATATCTACACAATCCCTATTACCACTTTGGGAATATTTTGATGATAAAATTACTACTACTATTACGGCCAGACCGAGCAATCCAAGTTGCCGATAAGGGGTTTGCATGCAATCCAACAATTTCCTCAATGGGAGTGGTCAGCTAGACAGATTTTTAAGGAATCGATTACTTCAACCTGAAAGTCTCATTATGATCTGAAATATTTTTCAGAAAGATTTGGTTCTTTTATGAACCTTAAAGTTAGTGGATGCTCCGTAAAGATCTGCTGTAAAAAGAGTAGGTTTGAGCAAAACTGGGGAGAGATATGTAATAGAATGAGAATTTTAACTCTTTAGTATTGCAGAGGGTGCAATGCAATGCCACACAGTAGTTTCACATAGAATCCCCAATCCCACGGTTGCCTTACCTTTCCTTTAGATGAGGGTGTTCGTTGTATGCAATCCATTATTTTTGCAAGCAGTCGATAAGATATTATCATTGCGCTTGATGAATGAAGTCTGTATGTGGACTACTTAAATGTGGAGTCGGATCAAATGGTCTAGCATGTGCAGGCATTTTTCATTTCGGTTATAGGCTTTTTATACGAAATCAGAAGAGTTAACTTGACAGACTAGTTAATTCCGAAGACGGTTGAGTAAATCCTTGCGAATCTATTGTTTCAGTGAAACTGAATCTCATGAAATCTTAGTGGAATGCAAAGTCTTTGATGACAGTAAGGTGGTACGGCGTGTTATATCACCTTTAAAGTTATTACGTACCTTTATTGCCGAAGGCCAAATGGTGTTGCTTGTCTTGATATTTTTGGACTTTAGAAAATCCTATGCTCAACTCTGGACTTGTAAATGATTCGTTTTTTGGATTAGCTGTCTTTCGAAAAATCATTAGTTTTTGGATTTATAAAAAATCAGACCTACATTCTGTAACTTAGCTGCATTGCATTTGATTTGAATACACGATATGGTACTGTACTGTGACAAAGTGCTCATTTGATGGAGAAAATGAAGAGAAAAGATTCGCATAACTTATTTTCAGATAGATAGGTATTTATTTATCATCTCATCCTTTATCTTTTTGTAGCTTGCTGCACTCTCTCAAGTCTAAAAATTATCTTGCACGCAAGAGTCTATTTTCATTTCATTTTTTATACTGTAATCCCTCATGACTTACAATAGGATAATATTAGTTGTGTGTACGGTTTCTTCCTTAAGTTTTATTCTCGTATATATATATATATATTTCACATTAGATTAAATATCTGTAGTATTTGAGAAGTGTGATTCAAATACCAAATGCACGCTGCGAATTTTCGATCGTCTAACCTACTTTACAAATATTAATTGGAGGATTAAGCATATTTACAATTACTTCCCTAAAATAGAATCTAAACGAAAAAGTACAGGAATTCAAGAGATTAAGAAAAAATATAATCACCTTAACTGCAATGGCAACTCTGGTTTAATAGTTACTTTTGTAATTTTTCCCCTTCTAAAATCAGTATAGAACAGCATCGATGATTACACTTTACTGCATACTGTTTGAATTTAGAACACCGGGCCAACCAGAATATATACATTACAATAGATATCGTCATACCTATATTCCTTTTTGCACATACTATTTTTTGCAAATTTTTAAACGGATAAAACATTTAAAATCACCAGAAACTATGCTAACTGAGCGGAACGTAAAATATTCTCATTTTTAAGACGTTTGAATTGAAAGTACCCTCTTTATCATCAACGGACAGTAGTATAATTTCTTTTGAATATTATGCTTGTAAAAGGAAAAAATGAAATGAGAACTTTGTACAGGCTATGTGTAACACTTACCTCGTCATCCAAGATGGATACAATATTGTACGCTAGTTTCAGTTTTAATGTTATTTAATTATTTCAAAATTACTGCTTCCTCTTAAGTCACTACAAACGCTTGAGTCACACTAAAAGAATATTCTGATCACAAAGACGAGAACTACACTAAATTAACTGCTTATACTATTGTAACCAAGACCTTAAAATACTAATCGTTGTCCGATTCCCCTTCGCTTGAATAACAGGTTGCGGTAGACTGCCTCATATACGGTGTAGAAGTCATTTGCCTGTTTAAGAAAATTAAGATTAGTCCATTCAGTTGAAGTATATAAATTAACAACATTTCATCTCTTATTAATCATACCCTAGTCGTCGATAGTGATTTAGCCATTCTTCGACCATTTGAGCTACTAGCAAAGGCCGCTTCTGGATTCGTTGTCGAGCTACCATGACCCCGTTATCGGAGAAACTTATATCCAACCATTGGCTTAAAATGAATTCTTCTTTCCCAATCTGTAAGAAAATTTACCCCAGGTTTGTCGTCGCAGAAGCTGACTTGTGAATTTCAAAAATTAACACTTCAAAATAATCTGATCCTTACCTCAGACTGAGTAAGAAAATGAATTGGCAGTAGAGCCCCCTCAACAGTTGTCAGAGGAAGGTATACTGACCTAGCATTTATGTTTTCCGTGTCTAATTGGGCTGCAGAGTCCACCCTGGCCATAGGGTCGCAGTCAGGTTCCATCGGAAGTAAGGCTGAAAAATGTCCCCTTGTATAGCCCAGCGCTAGAGGCCATCTCCAACAGAACGCTGGTTCCCAGAGAAAGGGCAGGTACACGCCTGTTAGGAGAAAGTTATACGAGAGAATTCATTAAAAAAATATGCTCAGTATAAAAATGCTATCCAAGGTAAAAATAAATTGGTAGACCGTACCTTCATAGCGAGCAAACCCTAGAGTTTCACCTCTAAAGCTCTTGACGTATTTAACTCCGTAGACAATAATAGGACGTCGAAGAATGTGCGCTAGAGCAAAAATATGTAGTTGCTCCAGACTAGAGCCAGGTTGACTTGCTAATGCTAGTAATTTAGCCCAGTCGGCAGTAATCTGAGCTTCATTCAGACTGAAGTTGAGGAGACGAGCGTGAAATAGTTCGTTTTCTTTCCAGCGTTGATAAAACCTAGAAACGATATACGTTTAGTACTTATAGAAGATGTTTTATTTCTATAGATGAAAAAGACAAGAATGTGGACTTACTGGGAGGCACAATCATGCAATGAATCGGACAAAGCCCTACGAAGACCATTCTCACGGTCAAAGATACCCCACGATGCTTGAAGGACAGAGTCAAGAAGGCAGTCGCCGGCCGTGCGATTCCAAAGAGCAAATAGTCGAGAGTTTAGCTGATCTGTTACTTCAACCGACCAATTGATAATATGACCTTCTTCCAATTCCTTTTGTACATCTCGATCCAGTACTTCATCGAAAAGCGTTTCCTGGACATCCGGTGGTAAGTCGTCTATTTCTATAGTAGTTAAAATTACATTAATTAAACGATGGTATACGTATTCCTTGTTTCTCGTGGTAAATTAGCATGCGTACCTGAAGGCAACGTAAATGAAGCTATCTCGGAAGCAAATTGACAGCGGAAGGTTCCTTTTCGTGGACGTATAGAACCTAAGACTTGGCGTCGAATATCATTAGCTATGTTTGGAGCGGCATATGAAGGAACTCTTTTGACCACCGCAGGACCGCCATCAATTTGAGAAAGTAGCGCTGCAAGGACATTTTCCTGATGAAATCTAAAACATTAAAGGTGTGGAATTTAAAGATAACCCTTCATTGAAGATATTATAGTTTGGACATAGTTCTAAACATACCTCAAAGCGAGATGTATAAGAGTAAAACCAGTGTCGAAGGCAGAGGGACGATCTAATGTCAAGGCTTCTGCCTCAGTTAGTTTCCTCGTAGGGTCACCTCCCGACGCAATGTACTCTCTGACGGATTCAATATTTCCATCAACAGCTCCACAACATGCTTCCAACCACTTCCGATCTATTTCCGAGTTTCTATACATTCTCATTCGAATAGCATCTGTGTAGCCAGCATTGACAGTGTTTTCATCAACGTCATATCCCGAGTCTTCAAAATTAGACCCACGATTATTCACTACTCCCAAAGATAGACTAGCAAGTGCGGGTGCCATCACAGACTCCACAGCAATATTTTTTGAAAGATTAGAGTAATTGTTACCCTGTTTAATTTCGTGAAACCCTACAGATTGGTCATATATTCTTGCACACATACACATCACACACCTAAGAGATCTTGGCCAATTGTCGAAGGTACATGTTCTACAAGTCCATTTGTCCCGATTAGGTAGATCATTAGAATCTTTCGAATTAGCTATAAACTTTTCAGCACCTTCCGGAAAACTAGACACTTGAGTTGGCGATTTATTGGGTGAAGCATTCAATTTTTGCACACCGCTCCTACTGAAACCTTCCTTATTATTGAAACAATTAGCCAGCTCAGAGATCTTTAGGGGTTCAGCCCGTTCATTCGATGTATAACTTTCCCTAATTGAACTGTTTAAGCAGGTTATGGCTGGTGTGGTATTGCATCGTGTACACGCGGACGCTGACGACCAATTTATAGCAGTGCAGTACAAACAAGTCCAATTGTTTTTCCTATGTGACTTAGCTGGCTTGGTTTTGGCACCTGTAACTCCTTCTGGTATTGAAGAATAATCCGTTTTGATTTTTATCGCATCAACAGGATCGAAATCTGAAATCAGCGTTTGAGCCTTGGTATCATTATTAAATAGATTTGTATCGATTGGAGATTGTCGCTTGGAAGTTCCTCCGCCACCACTAGCCTCATAGGACTGGATTATTCCACTACCAGCGTCCATCGTTTCAAGAGATGAATTTTGATCAGAAGCGTTATAGCCGTAGGTCAGTCCCTGCGACTCCTTAGACGAGTACAGGGACTCATCCTCCCCTCCAAACGTTGAAGGAGGTGGGGCTCCTTCTTCAATGACTTCCAGCGGTTTCGGAGATCTACGCCAAAAAAATCAATCAACTTATCAATCTACACTGCTCGAAAATGCTGCTCTGGCTCTGACTGAATACCTGAAACTTACCTGCACATAATGCATTTGTACGAAGTCTGCCAATTTAAGTAGGTGCAGTACGGACACTCCCATTTCTGCACATCACAGCTCATCGTTTTGATATAAGCTTAAAAACTAAAAGCACAAAGACTAGGTAGAAACCTTAATCACATTGACGAAACTTTCCCCACCAACCACTGATCGCATCCGTCCAACTTATCCAGCCATAGAACACAACCAGCACTTAATTTTAAAGCATTCGAACAACTAATTGTAGGAAAAACTTAAAATGGTCAGCGGTGGTTGGGCGGATTGGAAACTAAAATTGCATCAAATAATTAAACACATCAGGGTCAAAACTGCCCTTCACTCAGGATGGTTTCTTCCTCCAGAACGAATTCCAACAATTGTCGCAAACACTTTAGAAAAATGGGCAAAACTTTCGAAAAATCCTATCACTTCCAATCCCAAGTCTGTATCTGTATTCTGCTTATCCAAAATGTTAGCCCTGTTGGTGACCACCCCATAGTAACTTTCTCACGTTTTATACAGTCAACTGCCCCGTTTCCGTAACATTACATCTCTAGATATGTTCTCCCAAGTCCCAAGTTAGTTGAATGGTTTTTAGGCAAAAATCTGTTGGAACAAAAAAAAATACACAGAATTTATTTATTAAAAAAAAATACAAGAATACGCAATATATTTCTCAGCCCCAGACGTTAAAAAAAGGCCAAATACCTTCCAAAAGTCTTTACAATTCTAGTTGGTAAACGGAAATACAAAAATCTGTTATCAAATGACTATAAAGCCTTGGTAACCCTTGCCCAAAAAACTTGGTAAATTCAATTAAATTCGAATAAAAATATTTTTTATGCCATAACTTCCAAGACTTTTATAATACCTTGAATAAATCCGATGATTTTTTTAAAATTTATTTTTTCAGCCTTGTACAGCCGACTTGGCAAGGATGTGGAGAATAAATCGGGATTTTGATAAGCTGCAAAAGATAACCTCACCAACGGAAAGTCCTTAATTTAGCCAGAAGACTGTAATATAATACAATACAATATAATAGGTTATCATCAGTAGCAGTAGTAGTAGTAGTAGTAGTAGCAGCCAGCCATATTTTGAGGGCTTTCTCTATAAAAACTCGACTCTTGTAAATAATTAATAATTAAAAATGTAATCAAAATTGAGATAATCCCACTACAGGGAAGGATAAAACCAAAATATATATTATAATTATAATTATACAACGAACGATAAAGGATTGGCTAAAGACAATAAGTTCAGCAGAAAAGGGACCAACCATCCACTAAAAAAAACTATCACCAAAAGTTAATGCAGAATCTTGTAATAATAATCTTTATTTTGTTTATTAGATACTTAATCTATAGGAGAGAGAGATTATTATTATTATTATTATTATTATTATTATTATTATTATTATTATTTATAATAATTATAAATAATACTCTACAACTATACTGAACTGAACGTTGTAGGTTGGTTTGGTGTATCCAATATTTGGACAAGATCCCCTCTCTCTCTCTCTCTCGTCCATTCTCCCCTTCTTTCATGTGAATCTAACCTCCTTCTGAGCTATTCTTTCTAGCTACAGCTACAGCTACGAGCTCAGACCAAACCTTGCCAAATTCTTGTATGCTTTATTATTATTATAGAAGAAGAACACAGTGTATAAGTTTAAAATGGGAACTACTATATTAGCCAAAGCCAACCAACTATACATGAACCAAACACAGTGAGACAGACAAGACCTAAAAACTCTCTCATGAATACAAGATTAGCTGAGAAAAATCAAGCTGAGTTTTTCCTACAACTAGGTCACCAAAGCTAACGAACGATCCCTCTAATGCTATACAATCCAATCCAGCCCATCATACATCATCATGGGATGGATAGATTGACTAGGAACCTTTTAGTGTTGTATTGTACGCAGTTCATTCATGACCGGTTTTGGATAAGGTACTTATCGATAAGATGAGGGTGGACCATTACCAAGGGACGATGGTGGAGTTGGCAGGGTAGGATATAGAAATAGGAACTAATACATTGGGATGATTTTTTGTAAAGCTATTTGTAGTATTTATAGTACGCAGTTCATGACCGGTTGTGGATAAGGTAGTTATGGATAAGATGAGGGTGGAACATTATCAAGGGACGATGGTGGAGTTGGCAGGGTAGGATATGTAGAAATAGGAACGAATACATCGCATCGGGATGATTTTTAGAGTGATTCAGACTTTTTGAATGGCTTACGGAGGGGAGGGGATGTATCATTTCAATTTTTATTAAAATCGCTGCCCTTTAATTCCTTGCTACTGGCAACTGAGTAATAAAGGCTAAAGATGTGATTTAAAAAATCTTGTTAAATCTCTTGAACTAAAAGTTAAAATCTTTATTATATTTCATTTATGGGTGTATTGATAGTTTATTGGGAATATTTTACAAACTATACTCATCTGTCAAAAGTATAAATTTATTTGGATTGCGTGTAGAACGGGTTGAAGGGAAAGTCCGCAAAATAATTGACTTAATGCAGGGAATTTTAATTCGAAATTGCATACAGAATTATAATAGATGATAAAAGGATGCCTTGAAAGTGATGCAGAGGCAGCTACACTTCCTGAGTCGTGCATTATGCATGATAACAACTTGGATTTATCTTTTGATTTTGATCTGAAATTGGAAATAAAAACATGAATGCGACTTAAAAAAGTATAGTTGCTCTGTAAATCTCCAATTTGATCTCAATTACGAATTTACGATTGATGAGACTTTCCCATAGACTTGAAATCTTCTCTTGTAAATAATATAAATAAAATCTTGGAAATAAATCTTCATTAGCCAAATGAATAGAATGATCAGCAAACGGAATGTGGTAGAAATATGATAAAAACAATAGACTCAGCATGCTGAAGCTGAATTAAGTTAAATCGTACGATGATAAGTCCTTAAAAATAGCTAAAACTCCCAAGAAGCTTCCCTGCTCCCTACCAGATCAGAATCCAATCATCCAAATATGATCACAGTTATTAATAATTAAAATTATTATGAAATAAGCATAATTTCGTTTCCAAAACCCGATATATTCGGTCGGAGTGTCTACCAAACAGCCACAATAAGACAATAACCAGCGTACGCATACGGTTAGATTATTATATCCCCACGGGACTTTCGAAAATAGTCACACCCCAATAATAGGACCTACTTAGGTCCCTACCCTAACCCTCTTCTTTAGGCCTTTCACTCCCCTTTATCTAACCAAATGCACCCTAATTTCATCGAACTAAACGCTGCTTGGCTTTCATATTAATCCTAAACAATGCCAGTTTGCATAGGCACAACCACTGGGGGTACATTTGTACCCCCTAGAATTCCCGATAAGCCCTATCCTTTACATGTTAAGCAGGCCCCGCTAAGCCACACCCCTTCATATCATGCAATGCTATTTGTACCCCTTGCTACCCTCTCGTGGTTGCACCTATGCATGCCAGTTTATAAAAAGCTTATCATCTACTTACGCAGTTCTACTAAAGCCTCTCTTTTAAGTTCGTGACATGGTGACCTTGCGTTGCTAGGCTGCCAAGGGGGTCAGCATAGGCACAACCACAAGGGAGTGCAAATATCATTAAAGGATATGAAGGGGTGTTGCTAAGCGGGGTGGGGCCGGGCCAGCTTAACATGTAAAGGATAGGGCTTATCGGGAATTCCAGGGGGTACAAATGCACCCTCGTACCCCCAGTGTTTGCGCCAATGGGGGTCAGAGGTCAGGAGCACCCTCGCCACTCCTATAAAAAAAAAACATCGATAGCCAAATGGCGAGATCCTACCCTCATTCGTACAAAACCCGGGTCTTTCTCTACAATCCTTTATTCCTTTTACAATGTTTGCCAATTCCACGCAATTTTGGACGAACGAACGAACTGGGCTCGCTCAGTCTGGCAATAATTTAGTGCTCTCTCTGCAGTTGTGCCCAGAAGAGGTTGGGATTTATTTGGGATTTATTTGGGAGGGTGAGGAGAGGAATTAATTAACTTTATTTAATAATTAATTATTATTAATAGAACCACGTTAAGTTTGTATTAAAAAATAAGTTAAAAAGTGGAGGATTGGTACGTAAAAGTGCAAAAAAATTGGGGTTTTTCCTGTCAGATTTGCTGATTAAATTCGAAATCGATCGAATCCACCCAAATCTCAGCTGTTATTTGGTCGTCAAAACTGTAAGGACTGTCGGCTTTTTATTTATAGTTGTTTAGTACCGTTTTTAACCATGACTTTAGTTTTAATTGAGTTGGGGGTGGTTATCATCGCCGCGCCTTATCTTCTATCCGCGCGCTGCATCTTATCTTATCATTACCTTCCTCTTATCGGTTAGGTAGGTAGGCGCCTATCGTCATCTTATCTTTGTCGTTGTAATAAGGAGGTGGAGGGTGGTTCCGTCCGATTCGGAGTTTTATTTATTTATTTCGGTTTGGTACGTTAAGGAAGTAAACACCCGGGAGTTGGCTAACTTCGACGTGAGGTTCGTCACAAGGTTGGAGGGTGACGAGGTGACGACGTGACGAAAAAGTAAATCGCAGTTGTATCCTTAATCTACCGTAATTCCCTGTATATGCCGAGGTTTTTATCTGTAAAAAAACGATGTTTTGAAGCATATTTAGCATGGGAGAGATACCCCTATATAACATGGGAAGGATAGGATGCGGCTTAATTAACGTGTGCGGGTTATATACAGGGAATTACGGTAGTTAGTAGTATTGAAATTGATTTTGCCAAACAACTGCACGCTGCTTATGTTTTTCGCGATCGGTAAATAAAATAAAATATTAATTCGAGAATTAATTCGGATAAGAGCAGAATTTTGAAATTTAAATTGACCTTGGTGGTAGTTTTAGAGGTACTATACTCGAGGAAAGAGGAAGGTCAAAGGTCCTTTTTTACAAGTTAGGTGAGGTCAGATGGCGATGACGACCTTTTATTTAAATTTAAGACCTGTAAGAATATTTATTGAGTCCGAATAATAATTCTTAATTTACGAAATTTAACGCATCGTTCATTATTTTACATCACGAACGACGCCTAGTTAAACTGTTTTATTAGAATGGTTACAAATCTGCATAATTTAGTGCACAAAAATCCATGTATTTTGATGGGAATTGATGTTGTTGATATAATTGATAGGATAGTAGGCCTGAACAGAAAGCTGAATATCCTTTGTCCTCCACGCTGTCTTATTCATGGATACGTTTTTTAATTTTGAAGTATTGAAGGAGATTGGAACAAAGTGAAAGTCCTACGTAGGAGCAGCGACAAAAGATATCTCAGAAGATAACTTTAAATTGGAATTATACTATTTTTATTTTATGCTTATCAAAAGTATACATTTTCGTTTTTTTTGTAGACAAAAGCTTTCTTTTTGAAGGGTACCTCAATCTGAACAAGTTTGCTTGTAATTTCATGGAGTCATTCGTCAATTGATGAACCATATTCTATTCAGTTGTTGGTGATATGAGGATATCCTTTTTTTAGTCTCCATTGAATAATAATTCATAACAAAGCAACGGGAATTAGTCGGGTTAACCCGATTAAACTGATAATAAATCATATGCATCAGTTTCAGTATCGCCACGTCATCGCCATACCATAAAATAAATTTTAAAAGTAGCAAAAGTAGCCAGTTCCAATCGATGAAATAATGAATATTTATTTACATTTGTCCAAGCGTTTCCGAATATTAAATGAGGAATTTACAATCAGTATTATTAAAATTATAAACTGAAGAGAGTTCATTAGAGTTCATTTCGTTTCGTGAGTACGAAACCATTATAAAGGAATAAACAGAAATTAGTGAAAGGCTTTGGTTTTGGTATATAAAATGAATGAACCGTTCCGTTATGCAGGCATATTTTATTGAGTTATCAATGTAAAATATCAAGGTGGATGGGAATCGAATGTGAGTTGAAGTTCTGCTAGGTTTTTGTAGTTTATTGATCTACGAAATACATGGTTATTTCCTCTTGGGTCTCTGGTTTTTATCATAATTATTCAGCAGTCAGTTCACTTTTTAGTTGTAGATCAATTTAATTTTTCTGGCTGGTCTGATACTAACCAACCATTAAACCCTTTTATGATTACCATTATTGTCTTGATACAGTATCTTCTACTGCTACTGATTTCTAGGTATTGATTCTATATAGTCCATAGTCGAATGCTTTTTGCTTTAATGTTCTTTATGAATAGTTGCAATAATAAATGAATAATTTTGACATGGCATGCAGAAATCTTAGGGTTATCGCCAGGAAAGAAAGAAAGCAGTAAGGAAGCATGGAACTTTGAGAAGTGATTTGCATGTTTCATTTGTGAATTGATTGAATTGATTCCTTTCTACCGATTAATTTACTTAATCCAATGAATAATACCATGATGGGAATTCGGGTAGGATATCCATTTAGTAATTTTCACGACGAAATCAATGTTTCCCATGTTAAAATACCGTATTTCGGGGTTTACTTCCCCTGGGGAATTATTGCTGGGAAGAAATAATTAAAAAATGGATAACTATAGTAAGAAATGTCAAGTTTTTTATGGCATTATTAAAGAGGGTACGTTAAAACCGGAAGTACGGTTATTTAGCTAGTATTGACTTTTTAGTCTAGGGAGGATTCCATTGTGAAATAAATTATGCTGAGGTAAAGGACCTATTTTTTATTCCGATGAAAAAAACATCTAAGAAAGTCAAAGAAGTGTGTTTAGCCATTTAGACAACGCTTCTGGTCGTGATGAATTTTTCATCAGATTCCTTCCAGATACGCTTATCGACAATCCTGTTAGAGCGATCATGTTGCGTCTGTATGAATTCTAAACTTTTAACATATGAATGATTATAAAACTGATGTGAAACGAATGTTAAGTTATGCAACTTGCAACTCAAGTTAAGCAATAGGATAGTAAGGATGATGGAAGGGTTGAGTTACACTGAAGGGTTATAAGGTCAGATAGATTATCCTGGATATCCTACCGAGCTGTCTCATCTTGGAATATTTGACTTTCCAACTTGACCCTCCCCTTATCAGATCAGTTTCCGTTTAGAGGACATAGGAATCCCATAAAATTTAAGTACATGGTCCATGATATTATGCAAGTTGCAAGTGGCGTCCTATTTCAACCAGGTTATGCGTTTTAATTGTATTCATTTTAGTAATTTTTAACGGTAATATTGCTGGGTAGGAGTTCATTTCTGCGGCTCATGTCAATGCTAAAATAAATCTCTAGAGTTTGTTATTTTATAATCACAATACGATCAGATCAGATCTTCTTTCTTGGGGATTATCGTCCAAACTAAACATTTGTTTCATTTACCTACCAAAAGTTTCCTATTTATTTTATCTGAAAACAAATATACAGAATAAGTAAGTATATTTCCATATTTTTATATTTACATCATGAATTGGTTGAAGGATCAATTATGTTCTGTTGATAAGACTAACGGTGCAAGAAGCAAGAGAATACAACTATAATATGTCAACTTTATGAACTTTTGAACTCTTATTCGTAATATGATCCACAATTATAGAGCCCTTATCATCTAGGCCATCATTTATTTCTAGTATGCCCGATACAAATATAATCAATAACCATGTATAGCTTAGCTATTACATATTTAATACTAAATTCAACCAAGAACTCGATAAATGTATGCATTAAAACATTTTCTTCTAGCAGATCAGGCCCATGTGCCCATAGTGATAAACATACTCATCTAACTCAACTTCGTCAACTCAAAGTTTTACTGATTTGTAAAGCCTGCCAGATATAACAGTTTGTGGAGGTTACCTTTTTGTATTGTAATTTATCCTAGTTTTTTAAAAGCCATACACCATAAAGTCCTGTAATAGGATAATCGTATGCAGTTGAAGACAATTTATCATCCCCTCTTTATTTTTGATCCTACAAAAAGTAAACTGCTAATACTGATAGATAAGCAATTTATACAGTATTTATTTATAGATGAAAAAGTTTCCCAATGGATTTTTTTAATCTAAACTAATCTCCGTTAGCCGTTGTTGCTGCATTCAATATTCCAAAATAAAATATAAAGCTAACAACGAGGGTAAAGCTATTATTAACTTCATGTAGGTAACTTTACGACTAACTGCTTTAAACTCCCATGATTCATTTCATACCTCACAGTCTCACAGTGGTTTATTTATTCCATTTATTTCTTAACCTTCTTTTAGTTCAGTTTCCTTCTTTAGTATTGGACTTGGTTCAGTCTCGGTCGGTCCGGTCCTTCAGTATTTAGATAGTGGAACGTTTGACTTGCATGCAACAAAGTAATAAAGGATACAAGCAATAGCAAATCGATGCTGTTCAATTTACAGTTTCAGTTTACTTAAATTATGCATCTTAAAGTCGTCTAAGGAGGTGGTAGAGGATTGCATTTTTGGTGAGGGAGGGATCCATATCCAATAACTTCTATGCATGGATAAAGTATGTTTTTGTTTTCTAAGTAATAGGTGGTTAGATTAGATTAAGCTTCATGAGTCAATTAATTAGTAATTTTAGTTAGCCTCGCTCAACTCAAGAAATGGGAATGAGGTTGGTTGTTGGAGGGTGGATTTTCAGCTTAACAGAACTTAATTAGCTTTTAATGGATTTCAGATGGGTGTTGACGCGAATGGAAATAAAGTCGTGGCCGGAAGGATCAACCTTGATGAGCCAAGATGGGATCAGAGTACCTATTGGGGACGAGCAAAACACTTTTTTGTAACGACAAATCCGTTGAATCTCCTTTGTACCTCGGAAGAGCTAGACCGTTCTAAAGACATTGTTACCAAATTCAGGTAAGAAGGGGGAAAACGACCTCATTTTTACATGGGAATTGTATAATATCCAAGGGATATGACTTTAATAGGTTAACTTAAGATTTATTGGGTTTTAATTCTTATAGGAAGGGGGAAGACATTCCAGGAATCAGCGAAGATGAACTCTGGCGTGCTAAGAATGTCTACGATTCAGCCTTCCATCCTGATACTGGAGAAAAGATGATCATAGTTGGTCGCATGTCTGCCCAAGTTCCAATGAACATGACGATCACTGGCAGCATGTTGACCTTTTACAAGTAAATACGGTCAACTCAGGCCATTTCTGAAATGCTACAGTAAGCATTACTAGAGCGTAGGTTTCAAAAGTCTAACTTTCTTTCTTTAGAACTGCACCTGCCGTTATATTCTGGCAGTGGGTCAATCAGTCTTTTAATGCGGTCGTTAACTACACAAATCGGAGTGGAGATTCCCCCTTAACTGTATCGTAAGTTTATCAACCAAAATATTACCTTACGTTTTGCTAGTCTAAGCCGATCGTTTTCTTTAAATTCTTCTGAATTTTTTATAGGCAATTAGGAACGTCTTATGTTTTAGCAACTGGAGGTGCTCTTGGAACAGCCCTGGGACTTAACAGCTTAGTCAAGGTATAAAATAGGAGAGGTAGCTCACATTCAGAAATATGGTTTAAAAAGAACCCTCAAACCATATTAACTTCTTATTTTATTCCGTAGAAAGCTCCAGCATTGATCGGAAGATTCGTCCCGTTTGTAGCTGTCGCTGCAGCCAATTGCATTAACATTCCCTTGATGAGAATGAAGTAAGCCTGTCTCTTTCAATATAAAAATTATATTTAAAAGTATAATTTCTCTCCTTTTTCAATGTAATAATTCAGTGTAGAAAATTGAGTTCACTCCAAGCGTTTACTCCACATTTGTGATTAAAACTTAAATAGTAGAACTAATACCTTAGAGAACTCCAGATGTGCCGTACCGTTCAAGTTTTTAGTGTTGACTGATATTACAAAAATGTTAAAAACAGAGAGATAAGCGATGGAATTCCAGTTACGGATGAAAACGGTAACCGAATGGGTGAATCTAAAGTAGCGGCTAAAACTGGAATAACTGCTGTAACTTTCAGTCGAATAATGATGGCCTCGCCTGGAATGAGTATAGATTTTAAAACCATTTTCACATAATATCAAGCAAAGAGCTTAGGTGACCGGGCTTAGCTGGGAAAATCAGTGTTTAGCAACCTAGAAAGCCTCAATTTTTGCTATAAATGTTGAAATCTTCTACAGGAAATCTTCAGATTACGACTTGTAAATGGAAAAACAAATTTGATTTTCAATGCTTTTTCAGAGAATTACAGGATGGCATTCCTGTAACTGACGCTGACGGGAATCGTTTGGGACTTTCTGCCTTAGCAGCTAAATCTGGCATAACTCAAGTGGTCTTGTCCAGAATTGGGATGGCTGTCCCTAGCATGGGTACCTTTTCCTTGCTTTCCTCTTCGTCTGGCGTGTTTCTCTCTAATGTGTCTTTGCTGCCAGATAGTATCAACTAAAACGGCTTGTTTTAGTTTATTAGCATTTATACTAATTTTCGAATCCAAAGTAACCGTTACGCGTTTTGGCTAGGGTATTTAGCATTAGCTTGCTTGCTTTTTACAATGCTTGTTCTGCTGACTAATCTTTAAGAGATTGAGATTAAATACAATTTAAAATATTTATTTTCTTAATCCCTAGTTTTTCCACCGATTATAATGAACCATTTTGAGAAAAAAGGATTTTTAAGACGTTACCCAATGGTAGGAGCTCCTCTCCAAGTTCTGCTCTGTGGATTGTGTCTAACGTTTGCAACTCCAATGTGCTGTGCACTATTTCCTCAGAAATCATCTATAGCTGTGTCAGAACTAGAACCAGAAATTCAGGTATTTCAGATTCTTATTTATTTTTTTTGCCAAATAACGTGAACCTCTTATTTGGTTAATCTAATCCAAATGATTTGTCAATAGGAAAGAATTAAGAAACTTCCGAACCCACCTACGGTTCTCTATTACAATAAAGGGCTTTAAGTAATACTTCATCAAGAATCAAATGTCTCTGGGAACCTCATCCTGCACGTTCTTTTTAGCATTTTAGCCCTACTTCCATCCTGCGACCCTACTTGTAGCTGTGATTGTGACCCTATGGATGAGTTTTGTCTGTATCGGGAAATTTCTGAATATTTCCAAACTCTTATCTTTGAAATCCATTTTTATGTATTCTAATAGTAGTACTAACACTGTAAACTTTAAAGTACCACATGAATGGCAGTAATTAAATAATCAACGAACCCTCTGTTAGATTCCTAAACATCTTATAGTGAACCAATTTGTTGTATAAAAGCATTGAGCTACTTCCACAACGGTACTTTTAATCAAACACTTAGTAAAAATTAAATTATCACTTATCATCTCTAATGTTTTACCTCCCTAATTAAATCCTCTCTAACATTCAGGAAATAATTATACTTAAGGCGTTCAACATTAATTGTAATCTTACTATGTAAAACTAATTCTTTAGGCTGTACGTTTATCCAAGTACTTTCGTACCATTCGGTGAACTCTGTCAGAACATCGGTCATTAATCAATCAGAGTTTATGGGTAGAATCTCAAAACTAATCTCAAAATCAGGATGCTGATGGGGACGATAAAAGTTGTAACCGTTTGGTGACGAGTGCTGATCGAAGTGGTGCTATTTGTTATGGTATTGGGAAGTGCAAAGTCTAACCCTTCTCTTGAAGCAAGACAGAGCCTCTGCATGCTGTAGACAAACTTAAATTTATAATTATCAATAGAGTCGGCTCTCAGTTGATCTTTTTAGAGAGATAAGGAGTTTTTACCTGCAATTTGTCATTTGAAATACGTAGTTAAATATTAACTTAAGGCTATATCTTCTACCTTTGATCGAAGAAGCAGTTGTATGATTTGTTGTGCAATACGTTTAAAAAAGAGAAGTAAGGACGTCATGAAGTTCTCAAAATATGTAGTTCTACTAGGATAGTTCTAATGCCAGTACTTAAGTTAGTCTGCGAAGCAATTGTAAATGGGTTCTGATTAATGCGTGATAGTCGATACGTGTAAAAAATACCTGTTGTACAGTAGCGCAATCCTATGTAGTTTACTATAATAGTAATTTTTATTATCGTTAGTCGCAAAAGTAGAAAAACTTCGTAACAATTTACCTAATCCTGCATAATAAGTTCTTCCAAAGTAATAGCGGTCTCGGAAATCAATGGGAGCTATGAACTCCAGTTATTGCACTGTTGACAATGCATGATTAAAATAAACTTTCATTTCAAAATATACCTAGATAACACAGGCAGGTCAAGCTTGAGTTACTATAAATAATCAACAGGTTAAGAGCTCAAGCTCAAGCTCTATAAAAAGCAATAGTTTAGGTAATAATACGCAAATGCGAGTGTTGATGGCTTAAACCCAAACTACATATGTACAAGGGGTTTTAAACAGACAGGTTGGTTCGTACTTCCAGTACCCTTATTGCTGCTAAGGTCAGATTGTTTGAGGAAGTAACAAATTGATCTTGCAGTAGCGATTACAAGTGGCAAACTAGTCTTGCACATTTACTGTAGAGAATACTTGATGTTAACCTCTTATCCAGATGATATAGGTGTATTTGTTATTGTGCTTGTAGCACGTGAAAAGTAACACGGATCCTTGTTTAAAATGAAGAGTTAATTTATTTTTGTGTTGTATCCTAATCGTACACATAATTTATGTGATACATCACAAGTAATCTTAAATATTCCCCTTATTTTTTGAATTTTTGATAGTTAAGACTAAGATGGCCGTAGTGTTCAGTCACCTTTCTTTCCAAATATATAAGCCAACCGAATTTTATTTACCAAATACAGCGTACAATGCAGTCAATTTATTAATCCTAGTGACCACGAAGTGAATGTAAGCTACCATAGACTACCGTTGTTGAGGTCGTTGAGTAAAAAAAAGTCTATCAAGCAGGCAGAGTAGAAGGTAGTAGAAATGAAGTAGTGTATTTCTGTAATAATTTAAGGACATGCATTCAACGGGACTTTTTAAGATTTTTTTTGTTTTGTTGGGGTCCACAGTGAAGGAATAGTAAAACATGTCTGCTATAAAAATGTAACAATTGCTAAGCACAGAAAATGACAATAAATTAAAAGTCAATCTTGCCGAAAAATTCTTAGTATGATTTTCACTAACTATATGTTATTATTTATTACATGCATGAAAGTAAAAACTTCTTGCATTTCCTTCAACACTTTTTAAACCGAAATGCTGGTCCAGATATAATTGAAAGTTTACTAAGCGATCTACCACGATATAAAAATCTGAATTATTGCATCAATTGTCGAGTGACAAAATTCTTGGAATTGGTTGACCCAGTCTCTTACGTTTGTGAGAAGAATATGCATTTTCATTATATACGAAAAACTACTTCATTATATATTTTCCATTCAATTAATTTATTAGCGCTAAAATTTCGATAGCCTTAAATACTTAGCTTAGCATTCATCAGACGAAAATTGTATAGAAATCGGAAGACGTCGGGCACTATAAAACGTGAGCAAAATAGCGTTGGTTGATCATAAATTGAATGTACGCGGAGTGACAGTGCATATTCTTCATACGAAGTGCATCGGGAAGTCGGCCATTTTTGGGTGACGTCGCATAAACTGGTTCAAATCCACCAAGTTATCGAACTTAGCCCTGTCATTAAAAGCAATCATTAAAGTCTGCAATATATAGATTCGCGTATCATACCATAAATAGCGCAACAAGAAACCGTACTCCATGCCATCGGTCAACGCTTTCGCCCTAGCAGCGGCCCAATGAGCGTAGTATGTTGGTGCTGGAATCTTCACACTTTTATTGCACCGCACGTACATGTAGCAAAGGTAGTACGTCAAAGTCTGGATCTCATCTGCCGTAAAGTTACTGTCATCCCATAACACGTGATATCTACGTACATACAATTTACAAATAGCTACAGTCAAAACCTTTTGACAGTTAGTGAGTGAAGAATTAGGATAAAACCCCTTCCTGCTTTACCTTGTTGGCCGACTAGTTCCCTGCATAAATATAAAAGGATTTTAATTTATTTTTGGTGAACTTATTTCTATTTCTATCTATTTAAACTGATCTTACGAGCATGCCGCGATGGGAGTTCAAATAGAAGTCCATTTCCGTCTGGTGGACTATCTCTTTATCGACTACGGTGCCGGGAGGAGCGTTCCTAGTCTACATGAGGAATCATTCATCATATTTAATTCATACAGAATTGGTTGAATTCGAAATGCAACGTAAATGTTTTATACTGATCGGGAAAATACTACTTACATCGTTAGGAGTTGGATGGTAAAAAATTCGCGTTTTGTGCCGCTGTGTAATTTAAAAAGTCATAAGTTAGCCTCATAAGATTATTGATACATTTTACAGTTATTTCTCTTACTTTTTGCACAGTTATGAACGTGATCTTTGGTTCATAATCGCCACCGTCGTAATCTTTCAGCCCTTTACATGCGCTACGAATAGAATTCATTTCTACGTGTAAGACCTAAACAATTAAAATAAAGCTACTTGGAATTAATAGAACGGAATTGATTTTCGTCCAAACAAACGAAGTTAAAAAGTTTTGACGTGGCTTTTAACCTCAGGAAATTGTCCTTCTCCCACTCCATCACGGTAATAGAGAATTTTTCGGGGTCGAATGCCATTGGGAAATGCGGGACCTTTTGTTGTTCTTTCGAACTTCAGTAACATATCTTTCACGATGTCTGTAAGATTCTGGATTACTTCAGCAGCACCCTTGCCAGCCTTTTCCTGAGCGCGTATGTCCATCATAAATGGCATTCCGGTTTTGTCGACGCTACCGGTAACTGCAGCGAAACTTGGAACTTGTACCTCTTTATTGCCAACCTGTGGAAGCCCACCACATAGAGTTTTAGAATTACCGGTCGTAATACCACTACTGATTTCGGAACGTTATATAATTAAAATATTAAATTGTACCCTTTTCATGGTTCCAGGGGGAGGATGAGTTACATCAGCTCCAATTATCAGCATGGGACACTGATGAATATCAATCTTTTTCAACTGCTGGGCACTCGGGGCAGGTACAATCACATGGTTGGCACCTCCTAACTTACTGTTGATTTTAAGCAAAATATTTTGCATAGTTGCTGGCATCCCTTTAGCAACATTTTGAGCGACAACACACTGTGTCAGCACACCCATGTGCAGCTCCGCAGCTTGCTTAATGTGTGAATAGACTGGCGCATTCTTTTTTGGAATAATGCAAACCTACCAAGCCAATAAAACAACAATTAATGTATATTTAATTATTATTAGATAACAGTTTGCCTTGCAAGTTTCATACCACTAAATCGCAGTCTTTAAATCTTTGATCAGCGAACATTTTATTTAGAGTGGCAACATTGTTTGCTGCAAACTGATGATTATCTCTTAAAGCTTCTGTTGCATCAATAGTGGATGGTGTTGTTTTAAAGTTTACTCCTTTTAGAGCTCCGTTTGAGGTCAGCAATTTGATGAAATTTCTGTTAACCGCAAAAAAACCAAAAAGGTCGTTAACTAATATCGTCGTCGTTTACTGTAATTGGTCAGTAAACACTATGATCTTGCAAATCTACAGCATAATTGTAGGCATCGAATAAATTAACACACTTACGAGATCTGCTCGTTCGTAAGCTTACGACGAAGGTCATCCACGATAAGCAGACCCCATTTGTTCACATTTCGAGATTCAAAGAACCCAAAACTGTGGTTCCAAATCTCCCACTGGCCCTCGGACGGGGTTATCACTGCCGTTCCTTTATTGGCATTTTCCTTAGTTTAGAACAATACAGTAACGGTCAGTTTTTCTTCTTTTGATCAATTCATTACTTATGCCTTTCAAACCACTTCACTTGAAAGTTCAAATCAAACATTGTTTTTGGTACAAGCTTACCTGATTACCAGAACCGTATCTTAATTGAGGAGGAGCTAGAACCCGAGTATTTGGTAAAATCAACATTTTATCGGATATGTCCATACCCCAGGCCTTTAAGACGGGATTATTTACCGAACGTAGCTCTTTGACCTGTAATTATTAAAAAATGCTTATTCCAACTTCACCAAATTCCTCCAGACAAAATATTCAAATTAAATGTTTAGTAGAACATTAAACAATTACGTACAGCTTTCAGTATCGCTGGCTCCAGAACATTTGGATCTTTTCTCGCAGCAGTAAGCATGTTCGAAGTCTGTCGATCATTGAGCTTCTTATTGTAACTTTGGCCCTGCTTAATTAGGCACAGCTAGTGAAAAGAAAGGGGTGTCAACTCACACTTCAAACCCGTATAGACTTTTATACAATCATAAGATTTGGCTACCTCAGCAGGGATTTTATTCTTTCCCTTAATCTCTAAGCAAGGAGCATCCTTGTACTTCAACGTCACATGATACATCCTCTTAAAGTATTCTGCAACAGAAATTTGACGACTTTCAAACTCAAACGTCTCTTCAGACACCGAGTTTCTTAAAATCCCAGTGATATTTCCACCACGCCCGTGCTTCAGTTTGCTATCGACAGAATAGTTAATCTTGACATCTAGAAAAAGAAGGGATGCAAGCGTTAACAGGAACGAACAAATGTTTGAACATTTATAATGCTGACATATTTTACAATTACTTTTCAGTAACGACATAGCCTCATCGTGCTGGTACGGTTTCCATTGTTTCACGTTTCCGGCAACATCTCCAAACATTTCATAAAGGGCGTCCAGGACGTTTTTGCTTTCCAGGAAAGCGCAGTTGGCCACTGCAAAACACAGATGGTTTTAAAGCAATAATACTCCACGTTCATTTTACTTCGTATGACAACTGGAGCATAGAAGACTTACAATCAATATTCAAGTACGCTTTCCAGCCCATGGAAATATTTGCTGAAATACCCGTCCAAACTACTACATGGTCTCCGAGTGGAGTAAGTTCTTGAGGGGAAGAAGGCCACCTCATTAAATTGGCTCTACCAAGTGCCAGATAAGGGTACAATGGCAAGCTTTTGACAACAGCATTCCACACTTGCTCCATCAACTGCTTGACCTTAGGCTCAACTGGGTAGCCCTGCCAGTTTCCTTTACTCTGATAATAATTTCTCAAAGCAGCAGTGTCGATGTTTAACTCGGTTGGACTGATTTTGCACAGCATTTGCCCGTCATCACTTTCCTGAAGCATGTTGGCATCAACTTCCGTAAGACTGATCGTTTGGATAAGCTCCACTTTTCCTTCAAGCTGAACGCATGAGTAAAGGTTATTGGACATGTCCGACACGGCAGCATGACTTTTCAACTGTAAATTTATCTTTTTCAACAGCGCAGTAAGGATAAGCTGGGGTAGTGGTTTCGGCAACCTTCTAGGAGGAAGATTTCCACCACCAGCTGACGGCTGAGAATCACGATCTCCTCCGCCTCCTTTTCTACCGCCTCGACCCCTTCCACCTTGACCTTTCTTGTGTGGCTGGGCTTGTTCCGTGCTTGAACTGGCACCCTTTCCTCCATCATTACCTGTCTTCTCTCTTTTTACTCTCTCTATGGAGACTTCATAGTGATAAATTTTGTCAGGGAACTTGAATGTTACGGGTACATGGTTGACAGAAACCGTGATCTTCTGCTCGAATTCCTTAGCTTCAGGACCTTTATACTGTTGGATCTTAACGTCTTCTTTCGTTTTCGCTTCGAAAGGCAACCATCCTTTGGCATTGAACTGGGCGTCGATCTTACCAATATCAGCGGCCGTATACGAGGGCAGACGGGCAGTTGTAAAAACTGGAGGCTTCCCCCGTCCGCCTCTAAACCCACTATACCAACAAAACGTAAACTATTAGCATTTGATAACCTTAAATACAATATAAAATCCATATTTCTACAAAACACGTACCCTCCTCCGCCTCCTCTGAAATTTCCACCGCCACCACGATCGCCTCCCCTGAAGTTACCTCCACCACCACCGCGATCACCTCCTCTAAAGTTACCTCCACCGCGATCACCACCTCTGAAGTTACCTCCACCGCGATCACCTCCTCTGAAATTGCCTCCACCTCCACCGCGATCACCTCCTCTAGAGTTACCACCACCGCGATCGCCACCTCCACCTCGATATCCTCCGCCTCCCCCTTTAAGACAGTTTACATTACGTTAAGCCCCACCCCCGAACAACATAAATACCTTGATTTTGAAAGTATATAGGTAATCTTACCTCGGTCGCCTCCACCGCCACGACCACCTTGCTGACCACCACCACCCCGTGATGGCCGTTGCTGGCTCCACTCACCTTTTTACAAAATTAAACAAAACATCAACAAATATTCATACATTATACCTTTTGAAAAATCGTTTCCAACCCCAAATAAAAATACTTTCCCAAAACGATAATGGAAAATTATTATTTCTACAAGAAAATTTTTTTAAAAATCCATAAAAAAAATAACAATATAACGACAGGCCATTTTGACTTGTTGACATTGAAAGAGGGAGGGGGGAATTATTTAGGGGGAACTACTAAAAGCATAGGGTACACATTGTCCCCACTATAATTCTATAGAAATGCCCTATCCTTTACATGCTAAACAGGCTAAGCCCCCACCCAAACCTCTCCCTATCCTCTAATGCTTTTTTGCGTCTATGACTAAAGGGGATATTATTCTTAAATGAAAAAATCTGAATAAATCTAGTATATTTAATTATTATTTACCAGAATTGGACATTTTCCTCCTTATAAAAGTTTTAAATTATCTCGTCCCTTGAGGAACGTCCTAACTAAAAAAAAAGAACAACTTGGCCTAACTAACCCGACCTTTAACTTTAAATATTTCTAGAAATATAAAAATAATTATATTTCCAATTAATTATTAATTTTTCTGAATTATTTCTGAATAAAATAAATAGAGCCTCCTCAGCCTCTCTTCTCTCCTTCACGGACGTTTTGAGGAATAAATTTTGAGCCAGTCCGCTCTCTCTCTCTCTCTCTTCTTCTTGGCTTCCTTTCCCCCAAAAACAACCTTCCCTTTGTTCACTCTTTACGCATTTATTTCCATGCAGTTTTCAATATCTTTTGGTAACTTTAACTTACCCTATTTCTTGTTTTAATTACCCTGGGGAATTATTTTTTTTAAAGTAAATATCCAAAAAATGGTTATCTAGAGCAACAGGTGGATTTATATTTTTATCAGGGGTTACTCTCACAATTTAAAGTACCGTAAAGTCGCGAAAATTAGCCGCGGTTAATCTACGGGAAATAGATAGATACTTTGAAGGATCTTTAACATGGGAGGGATACCCTGTTTAACATGTGAAGGACGTATGCGGCTAAATTAACGCGGGCGGCGTATTTTAGCGACTTTATGGTACTTTAAATTGTTAAACAATTATTTTTTATCCTTGTGGAAGACAGTTATAATGTAATTAGCGGTAGTTAGTAATTAATAATAATTAGAATGATTTATGCTCATTGAAATACGTCAAGTTTTAGGATTAGACTGACCTCGCGTCCTGTTTTTAACGGGATCGTCCCATTTTTCAGGTCTCTTTTGCATTGCGGTGCTAAATAAAATAACCAATTTTGGGCCCTGTCCCTGTCCCGTTTTTTTTGGATTTTGATAATTATCAAAATGGTCAGCTTAAAGTTAGGAATTAGTTAGTTATAAGAACTGGCAGGTTTAAAGGTTAAAATAGAGAACAAAAATAGTATAAATTCATTTGATCGAGAGAGTTAAAACTTAAAAGCTTGTTCTTTCAAGTAGATAGAGAAACTGTTAGATAAAAAATATACGGAATTCATTTTAAATTTGACTGCTAGTCAAAATGCATAGAAACTGAAGTTCATAGAGTTACATAAACTTGAAGTATGTATTTAAAATAAAATGAAATTGGTTGCCTAGCGTTTCCCTTCCTTCATCCGGTTCCGGTCCGGTCCGATAATCCGGAACTCCGATTTGGATAGAGTCGATCGGATTCATCTTCTTGGCCTTTTTTGGCTCTCACCTCGTCCGGCTTCTTTGGATCCGGCGTATGAATTATGACACCCTCTTTACCTGAAATCAAAAGATAAAAACAAATTAGTTTGGCTTCAATCATTATTATCTAATTCGTAGAGACTAAAATGAACAACAAATATGACCTTTGACCTAAAAAATATCCTCGTTTTAAAATTTCAGGTGTTCATAAATAGAAAGCTGGCGTTTTCAGGTGCTGCACGAAATTATGTCTCAACCAATTAAAGTTCTTTAACTGCAGTATACAATTACTAGCCGCTGTGTCGGCTGTGTAAAAATATCAAAAAATCCAACTTTATTAAAACAGCGTTCCGGCCGGTTCTATTTCAAAGAAAAATATTACATCTCTGCCTGTTATGATCGAAATCTTTTGCACACCTTATTTACTGATCCTAATGAAGTCTAAAGCTGTTTAGTACTCTTTCTTCTAGGATCACGTAACTCGTTAACACAATTTTTACTAAAATACAATAACAGAAACTAAAAACTTATTTGAGACATTTTTCTTCTACGGAATCCTCGAGTGAAATGACCAACGCCTAATGCTGAAGCTGAAACCAAACCACTCACCTTTTCAAGTTTTTAAAGTCAGAATTTAACCTAGCTGACCTTTACTCAAAATGCTGTCACTAAACCATAAGCAGGATACAATTGACAGCAGTGGAATATGATCAAAATTCAGAGAACAATATGTAATACTAACGTACTAACAAACTAACAAAGAAAAGAACTATAGATTTCTTTCAGTATGATTTTGACCTTGATACAATTTCAGGGTTTATATTACGGAAACTTGCATCCGAGAATCCGAGTGCTTATTCTATGAAAACTACTATGAAATAACTATTCGATAGATGCAAATTAACAATTAAGCTGCACAATTATATACAATTTCGCCGTCAAGACAATAGCATTACGATTTACTTTCAGTTTAGATCATAGCATGTGTAAAGCAGAGCTCTGCGCTAATATGTACAGGCTCATGATGCGCTGGAAGGTCTTAGACCCGTGCTTTACAGATAATTACAAATAATTTAGATTTTTCGTTTGCCAGTTGAAATTGACCCCTTCCGCTCATCAAAGTCCTCATCTTCATCATCTTCTTCCCAAACATAGTCGAACTCTTTAGCTTCAGTATGTGCTTGATCTATTAAGTTTAAATAAAAAAAATCAGACTTAACATTTCAAATCAAGCAACAATCTTAGACAGAAACATGAACAAAGGGTCCTCGTCCTCCTACGAAAAGGATACGTTGTATATGGAACAGAAATTAAATACAATGAATTAGGTATTTACCCATGAGTTGATTCATAGTCTTCATAACACGGTGTAGCTGGGGTTTTGGAATCAGGTTACGCACAGCATATCTTGTTATACTATATGGCATCATTTTTCTAAACGTATCCTGCATCACAATCCTAGAATTGGTGACGCAACCAAGTTAAATAACAAATTTTACGACGTTTAAACAAAAAATAATTTCAACTTCCAAAGTCATCCATACGTACCTAGTCTCAGGATCACCTTCCTGAAGCAGTTTTACCATAGGGAGCAAAGCCTTATGAAAATACCGGTTCGAAAAGTATTCATATCCAATGTGTGAAACAAAGATGGCCAGCAGGTAGGCGACATTTTTTCTGACAAGCACATTCCGATGAGTGAATCCCTGGGTATCCAATAACCAGTAGGCCCTATCTTCATTGAGATTCTCCATACAATATTCCAAGGCAGTCATGCACTCGACCGATATTAATGGGTCTAAATCGGCGGAACGATTTAGCAGAAGCTGACCAAATTTGACGAACTCATTCGCAACCACACACAGCCTGAGTGGCACAAGTTCCTTGAAGAATATCGCAGCTAAAAGACATAAGAAATGTATCATTCAATCAATAGGATAATTTAACTGACTGATTAGTAAATGGAATGACATTGATATGCCAAAATAGCCCTTACCAGCACGGGCAAGAAGTGGTTTCGAACTGGATATAAATGTGGTAGCCAGGCAAATGAAATTAATCAGACTCCGACCGCTACTCTGTTCAAGTAGCGTGTCGTGAAATCGAATCATCCTAATCCCCGTTTGGAATCCATTTAGAATATCCTTCTCATGTCTGCTGCTTAGCTTGCTTGGAGCTCGCTTAAATGATCTTTCAGGATAATCTAACGGTTCCAGGTTGTCAGAAATGGCGTCTATTAAAGCCTGTCGTCTGCTTGTCCTTTCGGGTGGAACGTAAGCTCTTGGAAGCGGCCGCTCAGTATACTTTGGACGGGAAATCTGGGTTCGCTCCTCTTTGCGGGGCTTCATGATTGTAACGGTCGGGATGACAGGTCGCGATCGTCCTAACAGAGGGTTCGGCTCTAAAGGTCGTGCTCTGGCTGATGTGACGCTTATCCTTGGAGGAGTTATCCGAACTGAACGGGGGTTTCTAATTGGCTTTAAGTCCATTATGGCTTGATGCAAAGATTTCACCGTAGGCTTCTTTTTGTCAGCAGGAGGAGCAGGTCTGCGGGGCGGGTACATTTTCCAACTTTCTGATGATGTGGTGACTGTGACCTGTTAAAAATTTAGAAACAAACCAGTTAATAAAAAAATTTGATAGCAAATAGGAGAAAGATAGCGTGAAGTGAATTGTATCTCTCTCGCCGCCGTCCAACCACAGGCGCAACCAAGAGGTGGGGTTCATGGGTACATTGCACTCACCCACTGGTTTTAAAATGCACCCCCTGGAATTCCTGAAAGGCCCTATCCTTTATACGTTAAACAGGCTCCGCCCATCCCCTCCCAGCCACACCCCTTCCTATCTTATAATGCTATTTGTACCCCCTCGTGGTTGCGCCTATGCTTCTAACTCTCTATCTTCAACAAAACCAACTACTGGATTAGAAGCTTGAAAACTTT
This sequence comes from Hydroisotoma schaefferi, assembly GCA_034682405.1. Taxonomy (NCBI): domain Eukaryota; kingdom Metazoa; phylum Arthropoda; class Collembola; order Entomobryomorpha; family Isotomidae; genus Hydroisotoma; species Hydroisotoma schaefferi. The sequence goes on from JAQFZX010000856.1 coordinate 41,331, forward strand.
ATTAAGTTTTGGAAAATATGACGCAAAATCCAGCCACCCCCCCCCCGCCCCCTTCGTATGGAAAATACAAAAGAAAAATCAGAAATAACGCTAGTTTCTGAAAAATTACCTCGAGATAAATACCTAACGTGCCAGTTATAAAAATGTCTATGGAATAAAACACTGATTAAAAAAATACAAAAGGTGAGATTATCAGTTCAGTTTCAGTCGTGGGCAGCTGCAGGAACAAGGTGGACGTCTGCTTCCTCCGAAATGTGAAATGATACTGAGCGTAAATTTTTCAATGACATGCAAAAGTTGGGGGAAAAGTTTGGGAAAAATGTTTCCATGGAAACCAAAATCTGTATTTTGAGGAAATCGAAGATTTTTTAAAAATTTCTATCAATAATTTGAAACTTACATTTTTTTGAAATCTGAATTAATTCGTTATTTGTACCAAAAAAAATTACCATATTTTCCGAAATAATGCCCCCGTGGAATTATTAATTACTTCGAAGGAAATATTGGAAATTCTAGTATTAACATGGACAAAATAGGGCAAACACTCCTAATTTTAGCATGGAAAGGTAGTGGGGCATTATACCGGGGGGGGGGCGGGGGTATTATTTCGGGAACTACGGTATTTTAGGCAGAATTCATGATATGATGGATGATTTATTAAAAAGCTGTAGACAATCAAACTTTTTACTCACTCTCAGTTTACGATGACAAGGGCCCCCCCCCCCTTTGTCATCGTAAACTGAGAGTGGTTCAAGCAAGTACGCTTATTTAGGGATCCTCTAGGAGGATGTGCAAGAAATATGGAATGTCTGGAAAGTCTGGATGGATTGGAGGCTTAGTTGCTTGTTGCTTTGATCCATTGGCGTTTTAATTGTTTTTACATTAAATTTAGGCTTGGGTTTTGCTTTTGATATGGGCTGAATATGTTCGGAAATTACCCCTGTGAACTGAAGCCAGGGAAATAGATTTATGTATTTTATTTATTTATTTATCGTTACAATACAACGCAACTTCCTGCATCTGCAGGTAATTACGTTCTGAGGGGTGTACATTTGAGTGAAGATTTAAATATTATATTAAATATTGAGATTTTGAAGAGTTCATAACGTAAATTGATGATTATTACTAATTAAGGTATATCAGAACATTAATACAACAATAGTACAGTTGCAGTGATTTTAAGTCCAAAAATGGTTAAAGATGAAGTAAATATTTTGGTATGAAAAATTTACATGGTACTTAATCTATTGATTTTAAGAAATGACGCATGAAGTAATTTTGTGGTATATTTACGGCTGAATTTTTTGCTAATTATTTTTGTCATGAATAATAATAGAATCGTTAAGGCTAAG